>JAABOM020061357.1:0-11079 GCA_011800125.2 Solanum clarkiae
AATTATAAAATAAAATATAGATATTTTTTTTTACCCCCCCACCACTTCCTCTCATCTTATCCCCCCCCCCCTGCCCCCAAACAAAAATTGTAAATTTTTTTTTAAAAATTCTTATTTCATCTCCCTCTTAAAATAATAATCTAGATATTATTTTGACTGCTTTTAGAAAAAATAATTTTACACTACTCACTTAATCCTCCGCTTTTATTTTTTTATTATTTTTAGAAAATTATTTTTTATTTATCGCAAGATTTTTTAGATAATTTTTTTATCTCTGTTATACTTGATAAACAAGTAAAAAAAATGTTTTTGTAATAATATGTGTACATATCTATAAAAAAAATCTAAAAAAAGATAAAAATAAATTAAGAGCGGAGGATTAAATGTAAGTGAGATAGAAATTTATTTATTTTTAAAAAATCTATTTATTTATTTTTGTAAGAGTGGAGTAGAGATTGAAGTTTGAACTTCTAAAAAATATTTTATAAAACAGAGAAAAAAAAAAGGGGCGGGGATTGTTGGAGACGCTATTTTTCTCCTGTTCAATTTTCATGTTATCCTTTTATGAGTTTATTGCATACCAATTATTCCTAGACAAGTTTGATGTCGATGATTATATCACTTAATATTTCTCGAAATAGAAAAATTAGCAAGACAATCTTCAATAGTATTGTTAATTCGAAAAATGTGACTTTTGATTTTCGAAAATTCAATTTAATACTTAATTAATTTAAGTACAAATCAAATCGAAAATTTAAAAAAATCACCACCTAATTTTAAGGATAATTAGAAAACCAATCAAAAGATTTAAAAAAACCTAACAGGAAAATTTTTCTAAATACCAAAGAAAGGGTTCGAGTTCAATTTCTATTTTGAGAAAAAATTAATCACTCAAAATGACCGCTAATTTACAGTTGACCGACGATTAAGAAATCTGACTAATTCTGAAAATTTGACTAACTTAAAAAGAGTCAACTAGATTTGAAAATTTTGACTAAATTTGAAAGATTGATTAGGTTTTAAAAAAAGAGTTTGGCTAGAGTTGAAAATTCACTAAGTTTGAAAGAATTGACTATTTTTACAAAATTGCCTAGGTTCACAAAGATTGACCAACACTTGAACCAATTTTTCAAGAGTTTTGCCAAAATAAATTGTAGGAAAAGTTTTAACACTAACAAAATCAAAAATGGAAATTAAAAAATGGAGACATGTTGGGCAATTAATTAGATTAAACAAATAATAATAATACAAATAATTATGAGAGTTAGTAAATAAAATAACAAGTATCACAAATAAAATAATAAAACAAGGACAGATAAAGGGAATGAAAATTGGGCTTGGCAGGCCCAAATTCAAATCTGTCCTAATTTCTAAATTTTTTGGGCCTGCCAGACCCATAAATTAATCAGCTGCTGCTTTTGGGCTTTTGGCCCTATATTTCCTGTGATATACACTAAGTGTATATCTGTTGTATATCAGTGTATATACACTGATTTTGGGCCTTCAAAACCTGTATATCAACTTCTTCAATCTGTAATCAGCCTTCCCTTTTAAAAAAAAAAAAACTGGAACTGACCCGAAATGCAGGGATGGAGTCCAAAAAGGACTCGGATAATGTGGTTCATGCAAGAAGAGGAAAGTAACCAAGATTAATGTCTAACAATTCTAACTAATCTTAACAAAGATGCAAGAGTCTTGAAGATTAGCAGATGAACGACAATAATGATTAAGAATTGGAAACAAAGGAGACACTCAAAGAACTTTTAGGACTCAACATGTAGCCACACTCACAGTTAAGTTAAGAAAACCATAAAATGGAACAAAATAAATAAAGAGGAGAATTCCAAAGATGAAGTAACGAGATCCAAACAGTAGCCAAAAAGGGCATGGACAGCAGCCAAGAGACTCAAACCAAACATGCTCTGGGTTCAAAATTCAGCATATAATCAAGAAGATACTTTAAGACAAAAATTCATACACTACAATGAGCCAAACAAAATCAACTAAAAGCCTTAATATGCTGAAAAATGGCAAGACCAAGGTAGGGATAAGGGAATGGGGATGGAAACGAAGGTTCAAATAACAAGAGAAGGAAAAACTTAAGATGTTACAAACCAGAGCATGATAGGTTGCTCTTTTACTTGCTAATCTTATGTAGCTATAAAATAGAAGCAAATCAGCTGTTGTACTATAACTTAAACAAGATTAGATCCTTTTAAGGCACATGGAAGAGCCAGATTTCAAAGAAATGTCTCAATACATGCTCAAGTGAAAAGGAAGCACAGTTTGTCACCATTTAAACCCACATAATGCCATTGACTTATAGCAGAGATGAAATAGAGTTTACCAAAACCAAATATTGTGAACAACATCACAAACAACTCAGTCATTTGAACAAGAAACAACAGCTCGATTAGTATAAAATAGGAACAACCTTTGACCACAACAAACCCATTTGACTTGTTAAAATGAAGGATAGGAGTAAAATGGTTGGTAATCAATGACTCATGATGATAACAACAGAAACTGAGGCAGTTTGGACTAAACGAGTAAGTTGATGATTGACGAACACAAGTATGTAAACTAACCGATCACAAACTTAAAGAAACAGTTACTTAAATAATCATTCATACTGATGGAAAATAAAGCATAATCAATGCTAGACAGAAAACAGCTGGAGTCAGGGCTGGCAAAATCGATGGCATCGCAGTTATGCTTAAACTTTATGAATGTTAAAACATTTGTTTTAAAACACACTTGACGGAAGCCCTTAACAGAAACATTCACACCGTATTAGCATTCCTATAATGGTCAATAATACATACCGAGTTAAAACTGAAAGAAAACACAGTTAAAACTGAAGGAAAACACAACCAGCATCTAAGGTACTCATGTTTTATCCGATTCTGATTGAAGAGGTGAAACCATTCAATGCACTTACTACAAAATCAAACTAAGTAAACAGCTACAAACTCAACACAACATTCGAAGATAATGTATCACGGCAAGAAAAGAAGTATGGTATACACTGACCCATAATCGCAGCTTTCAACAGTTAGACAGAACAAATTCGTCCATTATGCTACTCACAGATAGAAACAAATACGCAACTATCCCACTATGCAGAGGATTAACTAAACGAGGTGAGAAGGAAAACGACGATACCTTTCTTAGAACAGTGAACTAGTGACGACGAGCTCGAAGAAGACTGTTCACCACCCAAAAGTGATCCTATTCTCGAAACTTGAAGTTTCCAGCTTCAAAAACTCCTTCGAGGTTGAATTAATTTCCGAGAAATCACTTCAAAAATGAAATTGTTGGGTATGTCTTTTGAAGGATGAGGAACGGCTATTGAAAAACGAAAATCTTCTTAGGTTTTTTTTTTTTTGAGGAATTCAGAACTGCCCCTTCAAATTGGGGAAAAAGGATATATATAGGATTTCCAGGGTTCCAAAATAGGGCGGAAATTAGGGTTATTTTAAATTTCAAATCCGATTTTCCCAAATTCTATCCTCTTTTGGAATCTAAAATATCCCAAAATGATCTTCAAACCGTTGGGGAAGGGATAGGTGGACGACTCGATAGCGAGCAAGGACGACGGGTATGAGGGATGATGACACGTATGTACGGAGTTAGGTGGTGAACGTTGGGGAAGAATCTCGGATTTTGGTGTTATCTGGGTTTGGGTTCGCTGAGTTGCTCCTCTGGTTTGCTCTTGTGGAGCTCGTCAAAGAAGAAGAAGGGAAGGGAGAGGAAATGCACGCGTGAAAGGAAGAGGGGGAAAGAGAAATAAGGAATTGGGGGCGCGTGGCCCCACGCATGATGTATATATAAATATGTATACGTAGTGTATAGGCTAAAAATAGAAGGGGTTCGGGCTGGGTTTGGGACTTGGTTTTGGGCCAAGATTTTGGTCCAAAATAAATTAAACTAGGATCCAAAAGAAAGTTGAAAACTTGGGCTCAAGGGTAGGGGTTTTAAATTGAGAAATTAGTCATTTGGAGTTGCAAAATGTGACCAATTAATAACATAATCAAATCGAATTTTATTGATTAATTTGATTACAAGACGAATTAATACAAGTTAACTTAAGAGCTTTTAATATTATTAATCTGAAATAATCAAATTAATTCTGAAATAATACCCTTTTAAAATAAAAGGCATTTATTTTAAAAGTATTTTCCGTATTTTGAAAATCAATTATTTCAAATTATCAAAATTAAAAGCTCCATAACTAATTCTTATTGTAAAGGGTAAAAATTGGGTGTTAACAACTGTCCCTTTCTTTGGGTATGATCGATGGAAGAGATCGTGAATAAAGAAACTTGACTAAACCAATTTTTAACCGACCACATCTCCATCTTCCGAATGCTCTTGATACGGACTTTGGGAAATTATGGTCAGACCTTGGTTCTGGATTTCCTACATATCTCAGGTTACATAAGAATTCAGGTCATTTGTAGTTCAAAACGCTTGATTTTACGCACGATTCTGAAAGAATTCAAAAGCTATCCCAATATCGAATTATGGAGAAATTAGAATGCTTGAGAATGAGATTTTAAGAGCCAATATTGGAACGCAGCCGAGTTTTCAAAATTGAGCTCGCCTAAATATCCTTGGACTTAGGAATCAAGCTGTTTGTAATTCGACTCTATCGGTTGAAGAGGAAATCTCTTATTCTGAGATAACCTCTGGTTCAACAGGAGTGATAAATAAATCGAGTTTTGAAAAAGAGGTTTGCAACCTCTTAACCATAAATGTGGCGCGCTTTACATCCATAATTAAGAACTTACACTGACATAATTTTTAAAACTGTTGGTACATTATCACTCAGATTGGAAGATTCCTCTGGTGAGAGTTGAGATTATCCGAAGACAAAACTAAAAATTAACGAACTCAAAGAAAATACTCACAGGCCTCCTGACAGGGGTGTGGTTGGATTGTGGTGGTGGTCGTTTCCTAGCTCATGTCCGAAGGGTTTGACGCCCTTTTTCAAACTATGTCCCAGTTCGTTGCTTAGAAAAAGTTTCACGTTGTGCTGCATCCTACTTGATGACATCCACACCTGTGGTTTGTTTTGAGAATTCACCCTTTCGTATGCTCTTGATATAGTTAACACAAAATGTTAGTAAAATCCTAACTTTGAATTAGAGATGGTATCTTTTACCATATTCGATATGTATTCTTCTCTTCGACATGATAGATAATGAATCGATATGAAGCAGTCATTATATGGCCCTCTCGGCACCTTGAAAATAAAATGGTCTTCTTGGCTATGAATACGCAATGACCCTCTCGGCAACTGAAAAATAAAATGACCTTGTTGGCGATGAATATGCAATGGCCCTCTCGGTAACTGAAAAGTAAAATGGCCTTGTTGGCGATAAATATGCAATAACCCTCTTGACAACTGGAAAATAAAATAGCTTTGTCGGCGATGAACATGCAATGACCCTCTCGGTAACTGAAAAATAAAATAGCCTTGTCTGTTATGATCATGCAATGACTCTCTCGACAATTGAAAAATAAAATGACCTTGTCGGCAATGAATATGCAATGACCCTCTCGACAACTGAAAAATAAAATAGCCTCTCTCCGCGATGAATGATGAAATGGATCGCTCGGCAACTTGAAAGTCAAATGACTCTCTCCGCGGTGAATGATGAAATGGACCTCTCGACAGCTTGAAAATAAATGACTCTCTCTGCGATGAATGATGAAATAGACCTCTTGGCAACTTGGAAGTAAAATGACTCTCTCCGCGATGCATGATGAAATGGACCTCTCGGCAACTTGAAAGTAAAATGACTCTCTCCGTGATGCATAGTGAAGGCGACTGGAGCAACCTTTGAAGGCGCTCGGCCTTGTTCACCTTTTCAGCTAAGTATCCCGCTTCTTCCTTGAGGTTCGCTTGAAAATAAAATGACTCTCTCCGTGATGAATGATGAAATGGACTTCTCCACAACTTGAAAGTAAAATGACTCTCTTCGCGATGCATGATGACATGGACTTCTCGACAACCTGAAAGTAAAATAACTCTCTCTGCGATGCATGATGAAATGGACCTCTCGGTAGCTTGAAAATAAAATGACTCTCTCCGCGATGAATGATGAAATAGACTTCTCGGCAACTTGAAAGTAAAATGACTCTCTCCGTGATACATAAGATATGATAAATTATTGGTGATTTGGGTGAAAAAGAACTATTTATGTCTCAGCTATTCTCTTGTAGATAAGACCTGCAAAAGATTTTCCTGCATCTACAGAAAATTTCTTAGTTTCAAAGTGAACTGATCTGTGTTGATTCTTCGATTGTCTGCTCCTCGTCTTGTCCTCCTGTGAACTGCTTTGATCTACCACCTCCTGGTAGACAGAAGGTAGAAAATATACATTTTGACAAAATGTTCGACATGTTAGAAATAACAAATTTAGAAAAGGTTTTTTGAGAAAAAATCACTGCTAATTGTCATGTTACGTAAAGCTTAGATGAACATGTTCGGCTTTTGACATAGATTCATTAATGTGTCACGGCTGATCAGGCTGAGAGTCTTTAGGGCGACTTTCAGACTTGTAACAATGCTTACAGAAATTTTGATGGCAACCTCAAAATTTCTGTCCCAGTTTAAATGTTGTAAGTGATTGATAACTTATCAGAAGCACCTTAGGAATTTTTGAGATCTTTCTCAAAAATTCTGTCCCAGTTTTTTAACATGCTTTGAACTCCGATTTGTTAAAGATGGACCCCTTTGTTTAGAATTTTTGAGTTCTTCTCAAAAATTCTGTCCTAGTTTCCTTTATGGGAGTATGACCGAATTGTTATGGTGCCTACGTATCCCGTTGGGGCAGGAATCAGGTCAAACATAGTTCCCCTCTTAGGAGGTAGAGAAAATACAAATTTAAAATAAGAAAATGATCGAGACTGACATAGACCACCTACGTATCTCATTCTTGAGAATTCAGGTCAAACGTAGTTCGTTCTAGTAAGGATAAATAAATGCACTAACTAAATAATGCAATTACAAAGGATAAAAAGTAAAGGCGAACTCTAAATTTCAAACGTAATATCTCTTGACAGCATCTGTTGACCGTTCATCTCTGACAAAATTAACGCTCCTCCTGATAGTGCTTTGCGAACCATGTACAACCCTTGCCAATTTGGTGCAAACTTTCCTTTATACTCATCTTGATTGGAAAAAATACATTTGAGAACCAATTGTTCGGCCTTGAACATTCGAGGCCTTACTCTCTTATTGAAAGCACGAATCATCCTTTGTTGATATAAATGACCATGACAAACAACCATCATCCTCTTTGCATCGATTAAAGCCAAATGTTCAATTCGATTACGAACCCAGTCATCATCACTCAACTCAAATTTTTGAATGATTCTCAATGATGGTATTTCCACTTCAGCAGGTATCACCGCTTCTGTTTTATATACCAACAAGTATGAGGTTGCTCCAATGGATGTTCTGACAGTCGTGCGACACCCTAATAAGGCATAAGGTAGCATCTCGTGCCATCCTCAGCATTTGTCAATCATTTTCCTTAAAATCTTCTTGATATTCTTGTTGGCCGCTTCTACAGCTCCATTCATTTGAGGGCAATACGCTGTTGAATTCCAAAGAGTGATCTTGAATTGCTCACATATCTCTTTCATCAAGTTACTATTGAGATTTGCTCCATTATCGGTGATGATAGAATTTGGTATTCCAAACCGGCATATCAAATTGTTACAGACTTGTAGGAGACTACCTCCATCCACTTGGTAAAGTAGTCAATGGAAACAAAATAAATCTATGACCATTAGAGGCAGCTGGCTCTATCGGACCGATAACATCCATGCCCCAAGCTACAAACAGCCAAGGAAAACTCATAGCTTTGAGTTCGAGAGGAGGGAAACGAATCAAATCACCATGTATCTGACACTGATGGCATTTTTGCACAAACTTGCAATAGTCATGTTCCATAGTCATCCAAAAATAACTGGCTTGAAGGATTTTTCTTGCTAGAGTGAGTCCATTCATATGAGTACCGCAAACTCCGGCATGTACTTGTTCAACAAGCTTTATAGCTTCTGCGGTATGAACACATCTAAGGAGACCTAGATCTGGAGTCCTCCTATAAAGGATTTCCCCACTCGGAAAGAAATTGTTTGCCTTCCACCGTATAACTCTCTTATGATAGAAAGTAGCATTTTTAGGATAAGTTCTAGTCTCTAAATACCTCTTTATATTGAAATACCAAGGCTTTCCTTCTAGTTCTGTCTCGATATGCAAACAATAGGTCAGTTGGTCTTTTAAGTCTATCTCTAAAGGGTTAATGTACGTCATGTCCGGATGTTGAATCATCGGGGAAATGGTAGCGAGGGTATCGACGAACTCATTCTGTATCCTTGGCATATGCCTGAACTCGATCTTTCGAAATCTTTTACACAACCTTTGTACTAGGTGCACATACGGTATGATCTTTGGGTTCTTCGCAGCCCATTCTCCCTGAACTTGATAAATTAGCAAATCCGAATCTCCAATGACCAGCAATTCTTGAACACTAATGTCTGTAGATATCCTTAAGCCTAAAATGCATGCTTCATTCTCAGCCATGTTGTTAGTACAACGAAATCGAAGTTTCGCGAACATCGAGTGATATTGCCCGGATTCTGATACTAAGACCACTCTAATGCCGCTACCTTGGCAATTCACTGCTCCATCAAAAAATATTCGCTAGCCAGGGTATGCCTCGAAGATGTCTTCTCCTGCAAATGATATCTCTTCATCGGAAAAATAGGTTTTGAGTGGTTCATAATCATTGTCAACGAGATTTTCTGCAAGATAATCAGCTAAAGCCTGTCCTTTGATTGCTTTCTGAGTTACATACACGATGTCGAACTCGCTCAATAACATTTGTCACTTGGCTAGTCTGTCGACATCGCTTTTTGAAAGATATATCTCAATGGATCCATCATCGAAAGGAGGTATGTAGTATAGGAAGACAAATAGTGTCTCAACTTTTGAGCAACCCAAGTCAAAGTACAACAATTCTTTTTCAAATAAGTATATCGAGCTTCATACGGAGTGAACTTCTTACTCAAATAGTAGATTGCCCGTTCCTTCTTCCCGGTTTCATCATGCTGGCCCAACACACATCCGAATACATTATCAGAGATCGACAAATACAATAATAGTGGACTTCCCTCTCGTGGAGGTACCAGCACAACGGTGGATTAGACAAATAGCTTTTGATAGTATTAAAAGCAGTCTGGTATTCTTCGTTTCAGTTTGTCAATGCATCCGTTTTAATATCTTAAAGATAGGTTCACAAATCAATGTAGATTGGGCTATGAACCGACTAATGTAATTCAATCTCTCCAAGAAACTCATGACTTCTTTCTTCGTCTTTGGAAGAGGCAAATCCTGAATTACTTTGATCTTAGAAGGGTCGAGCTCAATACCTCTTCGACTGACTATAAATCCCAATAACTTACTGGCAGGCACCCTAAAAACATATTTGGCAAGATTCAACTTCAGGATGTATAGGTGTAGGCGGTCAAAGAATTTTTTCAAATGAGTAAGATGATCCAAACTCTCGCGGGACTTGATGATGACATCATCCACATACACCTCAATCTCTTTGTGAATCATGTCATGGAAAAGTGTTGTCATAGCTCTCATATAAGTAGCTCCTGCATTTTTGAGGCCAAATGGCATCACTCGATAATGGTACATACCCCAGGGTGTGATAAAAGCTGTCTCTTCTGCATCTTCTTCATCCATTGATATTTGGTGATATCCTGCAAAGAAATTCACAAATGATTGCATCTCATGCTTGGCACAATTGTCAATGAGAATATGGATGTTGAGCAATGGAAAATCATCCTTGGGACTGGCTTTGTTGAGATCTCCATAATCAACACAGATTCTGATCTTTCTGTCCTTCTTGGGCACTGGAACAATATTTTGGCCAACCAAGTGGGGTATTACGTCACTTCTACCACCTTGGATTTATCTATTTGGTAACCTCTTCCTTGATTTTCAGACTCAAATTCGGCTTAAACTTCCAAGTCTTTTGTTTCATCGGACTGAATTTTGGGTCGATTGGCAACTTGTGAGAGACAATATCAGTAATCAGACCTGGCATGTCCTCATAGGACCAAGCAAACACGTCCATGCATTCCTTGAGCAAGCTAGTGAGTTCTCCCTTCTGAGTATCCTTCAAATGGACACTGATTCTGGTTTCCTTGATACATTCTTCATCTCCCAGGTTTACTTTCTCAGTCTCATCTAGATTAAACTTATCCTGATTCTAAAATTGTCTCAATTCCTGGGCAAGATGTTCGGATACATGGTTCTTTCATCGTATTCCTCAACCTCATTGTCATCTGTTTCATTCTATTCATCCAGCTTTTGACATGACATGAACTTGGAAGGTTTAAAATTATTTAAACTGAAATCATAAACAAACATAGTTAGATAAGAAGTAATTAAAATAATAAGATGAATAGTAAATGCGATTTGAAATAAATAGAGGCTTTCATTTAAAAGAAAGTGCAAACTTTAGCCATGACCATGGGTCAATCTGCCTTTTGAGATATTACAAGAGAAATTAAAATGAAATCAAACAGGACTTAAATAGCAAGGTAAAAGATGGGTCATGTGTCACTCGCCAAAGTCCCGTAGGGTGGACCGGCACCCGTTGCCGATAAGGTTCGGGAGAACCAACCTGTAACTATATGCATTCTATACATATTATAAGGGGTTTCTACATTTGACATGCCTTTAGGAAGATAAATAGTGATAACAAGACAAAAGAAAATGCATATGACTAGCCCGTTGGGGCCACGCTGTCTAAAGTGCGAGACATGACTTCACTGCTCTTTACATAGTCTACAGAGCCTCTAAATAGAGAGAAACATCTGATAAGGGTCGGGATAGGCCCCGCCTCAACTAACTGTATAATATAAACATATAAGCTCTAGACATGCAAAGCTCCGAAGCAACCTGAAACTTGGTAACCACAGTTGAATGTCCTGTACTCCTACTGGGGAGATCTACTAGCACCTGTACCTGCAACATGAAATGCA
>JAABOM020061358.1:0-11078 GCA_011800125.2 Solanum clarkiae
ACTTCATACTCCTACTTATGATTTTGTTATATTCTAGAGACAATATCATTTGACACTTGTGATTTCTTTCGAATCAATAGTAATACATTAGAAGCTTGTGCACGTGACAACCAGGTTTTGGGGGATTTTTATTAAATTGACTTATAGTATGTAATTGAACTTTCATTTTTATTATAATTCTGCATTTTTAATGTCATTGTTAGGTTGTAGGCTGACTTGTCTTGGTGGGATAAGACGAGTGCCATCACGCCTGAATTTCGGGTCATGACAGCTCCCTTATCTCTTCTTGTTGCATCCTAACACCCTTTGGATCTTCTCCCTCAACTAAGACTTCACTACCAAAGCCCTTCTCATCAACACAATCCATAATTATCGGCATAGGAGGATCTATTTCCACTCCTATTTATCATCGCCATGCAATGCCCTTCATTCTTTTGGTTTTGAACCGTATTGCTTAGTAGGGTGCCTTTTTGGCACTGCTTCAATTGTGCAGAAACTTGTCCAAATTGTTTCTCAAGTTTCTTGATTGCCACCGAGTGAGACTCTATCTTTTGATTAATACTTGAGATATCTACTTTCATTCCCTTTAAAGTCTCATCTTAACGGTCGGCACGTGTCAATAATTTTTCAAACATATCTTCGATCCCGGAGTTACTTGACCCGACATCATAATTGTGAGGGGGCACATAAGGACCATTCCTGTAGCCCTCTCTTCTCCCCCAATCTGCTTCTGGCACCTCTCACTCTCATAGTATCCACCCCGGTTGCTTCTATACATCCCATCATGGTTGAAGTTCTGACCTTGATTCTTGGAACCTTGCCTCCAATAGTCCGGATTGGACCCTTGGGGGTTGTTTCGGAAACTCGCCGCTTGGTTACTTACAAAACATGCATCCTCATCAAAGAATGGATCATCATAGGTAGGAGCCTTTGGAGGTTGGTGAGTGACCACATGGACTCTTACTTGGTTTTGCTTCAAGATTAAGTCCATGCTTGTGCAAAGTTGAGCAAGTTGCTCCATGATCTCTTCGTTCACCTTTGCTTGCTCATTGTTGGTATTGACCACACAAGAAGGTTTCATCACACCTCGCTCCCATTGCCCCATGCTCTATTTGTTTTGACCACTTGTTCTATTCTTGCGGCTATTAATGCAAAAGGTTGGTCTAGAAACATGCCTCTTATGATTGTATCGGCACAAGCTTGACTATTCTCGTCAAGTGCCTGATAGAAAATCTCGACCAAGGCATCATCAACAATCTTGTGATCTGGGACTATCCTCAAGCATTTGGTAAACCTCTCCCATGTTATGCTAATAGAATCACCTAGCAATTGCTCAAAGTTGTTGATTTGGTCCTTGAGCTTCAACTTCTTAGATCTTGGGAAGTATCTTTCAAGGAATACCCTCTGAAGTTCAGCCCAACTTGTGATAGTGCCCGGAGGAAGCTTAGACAACCATACAGCTGTATTACCAGTCAATGACAGTGGAAACACTCTTCCCAATAGCAGTAAGAGAAAGATTTTGTGTCCCCATGAAACTTTTGCACACAAACACCACATTATGAAGATGACGGTGGGGATCCTCCGAAGGTATCCCTGTGAATAGACCGCGGTTTTGGAGCATTTGGAGCAATCCACTCGATACCGTGAATTTAGTATCTGCCAGTAAAGGAGGTAGTACTATAGCACTGGTAACATCCATAGCCATAGAGTTCAATCCATATTGATTCCATCCATAAGCATTTTCATTGAAGTCCCTGAGCAGTGGCCTGCTACCCCTTTGTGGTGGATTCTCCTCTCTATACATATCCTCATTCGTATGCACATTCTCCTCAGCCTCGATATCTTTATTCACTTGAGCCATTCTTCTTGGTAATCTATGGATCTCCAAGTTGAATGGAGCCAAAGGATTACCTTGGCTCCTTGTGTTGGGCATACAACCTAGTATACCCTGCAAAAGAAATCAAACAACAAAAACAAAAACAAAAGTAAAGTATAAGAGACTCTAAAAATTAACACTAGAACTAACTAATAGTAAAATCAAATCAAAACCTAGTTGTATTCCCCAGCAACGGCGCAATAATCTTTTATGATGGTCACGCTCCAATAAGAAAGCGATCGCTATCAGTAATTAACCTAACTGAGGTTAGGGTCGAAACCACAAGGAATACAGAGCTTGACTACAAGACTTCACTACCAATCATTTCTAGTATTTATGACTACAATCTCTAATTCAAAAACAACTAAAATAAACACTAACTATAACGCAAGGAAACACTCAATTTTGGGAACAACATGGAAATTGTATTCCCCATGGTTCGTCGACTTGATTACTTTAGATACATAACTATAATTGATGAGTCGCATGCAAGATGGTAACTTGGGTTCTTCCAGCCCTCTTGTGAAGGTGAAGGTCGAATTTCACCATGAGGCTTGGTCGGCCACTATGGTGTGCCAACTATCCGTTAACAATAGTCTCAGTCAACCTCCCCTTGGTCAGGTTTGGTTGATTAGATGAGAACATATCAATCGAATTATGTCATCTACTTTCCTTTTCACTACCTTGGTCGGGATCGTGATAATAGGTAGGGTTTGGTGTTGGCCACCACCAAACAACAATAAAAATGAAGGAAAATAGATAATATATACAAAATCCCAATCATAGAAATGCAAGAAAACTAGGTTATTTCAAGTCAACTACCCATAGTTCCCACAACCCCAAGTTGTGGGTGCTTAGCTACTCATGGCTAAAGAAAAATACACAAAAATGCATATAATAGACATATTTGAGATTTTCACCAATAACAATGAAGGAGATAGGCACCACAAGTTGCAAACCCACAACTTGATTGATCAACAATGAGTACAAGGCAAGATTTGCATTCCCCAAAATGGGTTTTCCAAGAGAGAACAATAATCTACCCTAAAAACCTGAGAAAAACTTCAAAATGTAATTGTGAAATATCTACTGGTCGAACTTCTCTCAAAAACCTAACTTAAGTTATATATAATATTTACAAAATAACCCTAGAATATGCATAGAAAAGATAGCTAGAAGCTGATAAGTCTCGATGTTACGACTCGCAGGATGACTTACGAGTCTTAGTTGGGGTCTCATATCAAGTTCTTGGCATATTGGACAAGAACTGGTACGACCCATAGGTATGCGTAGTTGCTTGGGCTATGACTCGTATGTTTGTCTCGTAGGCTTGGTCTTTAGTTTTTGGTCAAACATTTTGACTCTCTGATTCTTACTACGAGTCCATCTATACAAGTCGTAGTGTGTCTTATGACTCGTAGGCTGGGCTCGTAGGGGTGACCTTCACTTGGTAGATTTTTTATTTTTGGTCTCTGATTCTTGCTACGACACAACCTACGAATCGTACAGTGAGCTATGACTTGTAGGTGGGCTCGTATGACCTATGCTTCAACAAAATTTGCAACTTTATTTTTAAATCATGCCAACCTAACTTTTCTGCAAGATTAACACAAAAACACATCAAAACACTAAAAAGTCGCTTCAAGAACTCACAAATCCCTTGTTTCAAGTACCAAATGTGTTGTATTTTGACAGCACATCAGCTAAGAAGAGCTTAAAAGCAGGTTTGACCAACTTTTAAGCTTATGCAAACACTCTCTAAAACTATAATGCTAGATCCAGTCCCATCTTAACATTCAATTGAGTAATGCACAAAGCAACCAAGAAAACCTTTACCTCTTTTAATTAATTGAAACTCCATGATTATTATGCATGAACTCAAGATAGATTATAGTTGTTGGAACTCCCACGACACATAATATACAAATCTTTATTTATTGAACATGTCATACAAAATCATACAACCAAAACAAAAATCTTAAAAAATAAAAGAAATCATAGTAAGTCATGCATTTTTCAGCGACAAGCAACTAAATAAAAAGAGAATAAAATTAAATGGACAAATGACCGTTTGCACGAGCCATCAAGAAAAATTGTTTATTCCTTTAATTGAAGTGATTTATTTGTATATTTTTATATATTTTTCCAAAAGAATTATCTATTTTGACATTTTCTTTTTCAAAAAAAAGAAATGGTCCTTTTGGCTCCCAGCTTAATGTTGTCTCTCGTATTCAAAACAGTAAACCAGAAATAATAAAAAGATGAAAAAAAAGAAGTATTCGAGTCCACAGTATTCACTGTGTGTCCTTAAGGAATTTAGTCCTCTCATTGTACCTGAGGTTGTGGATTATTTCCTCCTAGGATAAAATATATTTCCCTGTTAAAAGAAGTAACAGTACCTTAAACTTCAATAACTTCAATGAACTCAATAAAACATCAACAAAATAACACCAAGACTATATTTTTATTTGAAAGAAAATATATGTATATGAAGAAAAATTTAATGCTCAAAATTGAGAGAAGACCTCTCCATTTATAACCAACAAAGGGTGCATTTTGTGCCTTATTAGAAAGGTCACAACCATCTAGAAAAGACATAATCTTTTAGAAAAGGTCATCACTCTTAGGAAAAGCTATGACCTTTTAGAAAAGTCACAGCTTTCCAAAAAAATCATGATTATTAGAAAGGTCAAAATCCTTCATTTCCATTTACCCTTTAAAAGCCCAACAATCCCCAACATGAATGGGAATAACTATATATATATATATATAAAACTATGTGATTCGTAAGTAAATATTACTCCCTCTGTCCCATTTTATGTGGCACCCTTTCTTTTTTGTCCATCCCAAAAAGAATGTCACCTTATTCTAATTGAAAACAATTTAACCTTGAAACTCTTCTTTTACCCTTAATGAAATGATTCTCAACCACATAACTTCTAAGAATAATTTTAGACCACAAGTTTCAAAAGTTTTACTTTTTTTCTTAAACATCGTGTCAAGTCAAAGGACGCCACATAAAATGGGCGGGGGGAGTAATTGCATCTGGATAAGTAGGTTTCCCTTTAAACTTTCCATAGTGAACTTATATCAAATATGCTCGGTCAATTGGTAGATTTGATATCCTTGAAACATCGAGCTTTGTTGTATACGTAGACAACATAAGTCACACAATTAATCCTTTAACTATTTTTTGGTTCTTATTTTTTTTTCATTTCAGCCATGAACACCTCCTGGTTCGTAAGTGCATAGAGAACTGACCTTACCGAATTCTCCTTGAAGCGGCTTACACTTCACACTTACATAGGTGATTTCTAAATGTGTTGTCCTGTAGACACACTATTTAATATACTAAGTATCAAACTTAGAAACCATTAAAAAAATTTATTATCTGATCTTTGTTTACTAAACATTGTCTCATCATGAGAATGAACCTTATAATGTTGACAATGTTAGACCGTCATCATTGACTTTGTTTGATCTCCTTGAAGCTAGATCTTGGGATTTTCAGTCTTCTAGATAGAGTTACCGCCATGATGATTTGTCCTCAGCTAGAGTCCTATTCTCTTTGATGATCTCTCAACTCCCTCTCTAGTTAGGCCTTTGGTAAGTGGATCCGACACATTATCTTTTGACTTTATATAGTCAATTGTGATAACTCTACTAGAGAGTAGTCATCTAATGGTATTGTGTCTTTGTCGTATGTGAGGAGACTTACTATATACATAATGCTCCCAGTTCTTCCTATTGCCGCTAGACTATCAAAATGTATGCATATAGAAGTCACTGATTTGAACTAAAATGGAAAATCTTCTAAGAAATTTCGGAGCCATTCAACTTCTTCACCAGTCTTATCTGAGGCTATGAACTCAACCTCCATTGCATATTGAGTTATACATGTTTGTTTGGATAATTTCCATGATATTTTTCTTCCATCAATAACAAAGATATATCTACTTGTGGATTTGGTTTTAGTTGACCCATTAATCCAGTTTGCATCACTATATCCTTCAATAATTACAAGATACTTGTTATAATGCAAGCCAAAGTTTTGAGTGTGTTGTAACTCTCCCAAAACTTGTTTCATTACCATCCAATAATTTTAATTGGGATTACTCATGTATCTACTCAATTTACTTGGAGCATAAGCTATTTTTGGTCGCATATTGTTCATGATGTACATCAAGCTTCCCAACATTCAGGCATAATCTAATTGAGATTGACTTTCACCTTTATTCTCAGCAAAATCAAGGTTCATATCAATTGAGATTTTTGCACTTTTATAGTTTAAGTACTTGAAATTTTTTAGTACCATTTGGATATAATGAGATTGAGAGAATGTTATTATAAAAAAATCTGATTTTAGCGACAGACAAAATTCATTACTAAACAATACAAATCCATCGCTAAAGGGTTGTAGCAACGAATTAGCAACAAAACCTCATTTGTCACTAAAATGCGCATAGCTAAGTCTTCAACGACGAATTCCTAGTATCCTTCGCTACCTTTTGTGAAGGATTAGTGACATATAATTTTGTCGCTACCTTTAGTGACAAATAATTTTGTAGCTAATTCAAACAAAATTCGTCGCTAATTTGGTTGTTGATTTCACCGTAAAGAAATGTTAGCTACATATTTTTCGTCGCTATTCCGTCACAATTTACACAAAATTATTTCTAGTTTTATATTTATTCTAGCTATAGAAATGACACTATTACTTTTATATTTTATGATGATTATCAAAATCGTTGTATATTATACTAAATTAGAAGTAGTGATATTGAATAAGCATTACAACAAACTAACTTTACATAAATAGCAATTTAATAACTAAAAAGTCGATCCAAGAATACATAAATGCTAAAGCATCAACCATCATAATCTTTCTTCAGTGAATAGAATAGTGTTTGAAAGACGAAAGTTAACTAATGTCATGCAGAAGATACCATTATCAGAATCAAAAGCTACGACCAAGGCCATAATAGTGTTTTCCTTGAGAACCAAACCCAAAATCTTCTTGTTATATTTTCTAGCATGGTCTCATAATATATTTGAGTTGCGACATCTTTATTCTACTTTCTATTGTAATTATTGTGATCACTATTGCTCCAACAACTATTTAGCTCTATCCTGTAAATAAAAATAAATGAAAAACTTAAAAAAGCATTACACATTGAATTCATTCAACAAATGAATATGAATATAAATATGTCATCTATAGGGTAATTAACAAGACCACATAGTTGTTTAACTATGTTCACACTTTGAGATCTGTCACTAAATATGGGAATATTTCAAACCATTTTCGTATGTATAAAGATGAAAATATATTACAATTTGCCTGACCAGTCACAATTTATTTTGTATAAATAATAAATCATACATCATAACATTTGAAAAATACATGAAACTGCTATGCCTCTAATGGTTAAGAAGTTTTGATAGGCATGAATATGACGAGCCAAAAAGGGAACTGGAGTTCCTTAAACCACAGTGGTGAATGGAACTATAAGGTCAAAGAAAATATGAGTACATCCGATTCAAATTCGTACTAAGACAAATCGGACACTAATTATGATTTAGTATGATGTTTTTACAGTAAAATAATTATATATAAGACAATAACAAATATAAAATAAAGACATGTTAGAGACGCTCCTCTATCATGTAACTTTATCAAGAAAGGCACGTATAAAAACTCCAAGAAATAACAGGGTGAGATTCATATAGTGTGGTTCAAAGAAAGAGAGGGAAGAAACAAGCTAACAACATTCAAGAGGAGCCTAGAGAGGGATCTTCTGCTTTTAGATTTCACTTGCATAAATCAAAATTGAATTAGTACGCTTGAAAGGGAAGTTGGTGTCCTATCAGAAAACTCAACTTAGTGCCATCTATTAAGCAAAACTTAGTGACTCAACTTACTTGATAAATGGCATCACAGGGAAGCTAGTACTTTCGTCTCGATCCGTGTAAGGGAAAAAAAGATTAGGTATTAGATATGAATTGACTTCAGTAGAACCTGAAAATAAAAGTGATAATAACGCCGACATGAATCTGGAGGAAGTAGTTAAATAACCAAACTGAATATTTTCGTTTCAGTAAACAAGTTAAAGTAAATCGCATATTGGAAAGCACGATAATTTGTATCTGTATTAACTGATCTAATACATATCTTTTTTTCATTAAACTGAAGACTTTTCCATTTATTGGAATGTAATGTATTTCAAGCTTCATTAAATGCTTTCTCAAGTATTATATACTTGATGCATGATCAAATAGATTTAACTTTGTTAGCTGCAATTTTTGAGTAAATGTTTAGCCTTAGGGTTATAGATATTGACAATTACTCATCTCTTGAAATGTGCTAAACTTATGTTTCAGTGATTACTTTATGAGTTTTTTTTCCTTACATCAACCTCTAGATGCACCATTCGTATGTGTAAGACCATTAATAGCTAATGCATACTGAATATACGTTTGAGAAAAATATAACAATTTAAACCTCCGCAATTCTGTCTTTGTGAATGCCACCACCTAAAGAAAAGTCTAGCGTCAAAAAGTCACTCAAAAAAAAAAAAATTCACTGCATAAAAAATCATATACACAAATATTGTAAGATTGATGCACCTCTATAGAGAGACTATTAACTTTTTCGAAGACAAACACATTAATTTTATTCAAACGCACCAGATATTTTATCCCGATTTATGTATCGAACACATTTTTTTAAAACTCAAATGCAACAGATGCACCAATCTTTTCCCTCAAATACACCAGATTGTTATTACAAAACGTACATCGATGAGTGCAAAAAAATTCAAATGAAACACTATATATCACAAGCTACCAATTGCAATTGCAAACTTCTTCCACTGGCAAATCACAATATAAAAAATTCCGTAGGCACTACAAAAAAAATAAAATCGAGGGATAATATGAAGTTGTCATTTAAGTAAAACATATGACTACTACACTTGACAACCTCTCCGAAATGTTCCTCAAAGAAAAGATACAACAAAGGGCAGATTTTTTTGATGAAGCCTAGAAGTTGAAAATAGAGAGCAAATGATATATAGTTCAAGAGCCAACTTAATTAATAAATACTTTATATGAATTACATAAATATATACCATCTACAAAGGAAAAAAGTGACACCACTTAGATTGTTCATTTTCTCATTCCAAAACAGGTCTACCTAGAAGATTCTTAATTCAAAGGCAAATTGAAATGTAAACTAACACCTGGAGATGGCTTGCCATATTCCTTCTTTTATATCCTACAAGATAACTCCAAAGCTGTTCAGAATCATAATAATCACTTGAACTTAGAATAGAAACTGTTGGAAATAATCCTGTGGTAGAACTATAATCATTGTATGTCTCAACATGTACCTTCAAATGGCTAACCAACTAAGCTATTAATTTTTTTCTGTGGAGGAAAGATCCTCTACCAATTCATCTTTTTGTTATCAAACGATGTTATGGAAAAATACTTTATTCACCAGAGCATTCCATCAGATTCTGAAAATGTATGTCGAGACATACATGTTATAATATATGTGATTATAGGTACGTACTTCGAATTGTCCAATAACTATTGATTTTTGTGTGATAAACAATTAGTAATATTACTCTAACACATATAAAAATCTTATTTTTAATACAAACAAATTCCAAATAGGTAGTGATTATGTAGTCTCTTTTGATCAATTTTTTTTATGTACAATGTCTAAAAGGCGCTTTTGGGAGGAGCTGGATGAGGTTGTGCGGGGTATACCAGCGACAGAGAAGATCTTCATTGGGGGTGACTTTAATGGGCATATTGGGGTGACTAATAGTGGGTTTGAAGATGTGCACGGAGGCTTTGGTTTTCGTGTGAGGAATGAAAGTGGGACGTCTCTTTTGGATTTTGCCAAAGCTTTTGAATTAGTGATTGCGAACTCGTGTTTCCCGAAGAGGGAAAACCACTTGATAACTTTTTGTAATACGGTGGCTAAGACTCAGATTGATTACCTTATTATTCGAAAGGGCGATAGGGGTCTTTGTAAAAATTGCAAGGTTATTCCGAGTGAAAATATCTGCACTCAGCATAGGCTGCTAGTGATGGATGTGGAGATCAAGAGAGAGAAGAAGGTTTTGTTTACCCAACCTAGGACTAGATGGGGATGCCTAACACCTGCCCTCACTTGCGTGATGGAAGAAAAGTTGAGAAACCTTGAGGCGTGGGGTAGTGAAGGCACTGCTAATAGTATGTGGGACACGACTGCTGGCTACATTAGAAAGGTAGCTACCGAGGTCCTAGGAGTTACGAGAGGGCCTGTTGGTGGTCGTAAAGGGGATTGGTGGTGGAATGCGGAAGTTCAGGGTAAGGTACAAGCTAAGGAGGTCGCCTACTTAGAGTGGCTAAAGTATAGTGGTGATGATGAAAAGCAAAAACTTAAGGAAATCTATAAGAAAGCCAAGTCAGAAGCCAAGTTGGCGGTGATGAAGGCCAAGTCTGAAGCATTTGAGCGCCTTTATGAAGATCTAAGTGATAAAGGCGGGGACATGAGACTGTATAGGCTCGCTAAAGTAAGAGAAAGGAAAACTCGTGACTTGGACCTAGTGAAGTGCATCAAGGATGAGAAGGGCGAGGTGTTAGTGGATGACACGTCCATTAAATTAAGGTGACAAACCTACTTTCATACACGGTTAAACAAAAAAGGAGATAGAGTTATCGAATTAGATAATTTGGCACACTTCGAAGATCATGGCGATGTGGGGGATTGTGACCCATTCGAAGTGGAGGAGGTAAAACTAGCTATGAGTACGATGAAGAGGGGGGGCGATCGGACCCGATGAGATTCCAGTGGACTTTTGGAAGAACTTGGGAAAGGATGGCATAGAGTGGCTGACTAGACTGTTCAATGTTATTAGGGAGACTACCAAGATGCCTGAGAAATGGAGGAGAAGTACAATGGTTCCATTGTACAAGAATAATGGAGATATTCAAAATTGCAATAATTACAGGGGTATCAAGCTGTTAAGTCACACTATGAAGGTATGGGAGAGAGTTGCAGAGAGGAGGATGCGTAAAGTAGTACCCATCTCGGAGAATCAGTTTGGATTCATGCAGGGGCGGTCGACGACGGAGGCAATCCATTTGGTTCGGAGGTTAGTGGAAAAATATAGGGACAGGAAGAAGGACCTTCATATGGTGTTCA
>JAABOM020061359.1:0-11077 GCA_011800125.2 Solanum clarkiae
ATAATTGAATCTAAAATAAATTAGAAAATCCAAAATCGGAAGGAATTTGGCTTCACATGCGTGTGGCAGCTATACACCTTCTTCCAATTATACAACCACGTATTTGCTGCATGTGGAAGCTTCATTAAAATTGCAAAGCAGCACATATATATAATAATATATATTATTATATTTGATTTAACTCATTAAGATGCCTACTTGATTTGTCTTCGATGATATTTCCTTTTTAATTCGTTTGAGCTCTAAATCTCTTCATTTTTGCGTCTATTTAATCCTACAAATAAATTACACAATTTATTACAATTCATACAATTTATTCTCAAAATGGATAAATAAAAATATTAAATATGAGGTAAAAAAATTAAAAATATGTATTTTTGGCCTAACATCATCACCCCACACTTAAATGTTTGCTCGTTCTAGAGCAACAATTAAAGCTCATCAAAAAAATAAAATAGGCCCAGTGATTTGGTTGATACAAACAATTTAGGCCATCCAAAAAAATTTAAAACATCATGTACACTTCCCAATCATTAGGCAAGATATACAAATAAACAATAAACTTTTAATCTCATAGCCTCAAGGAAGGGCTCTAACTCATCAAATTTAAATTTGCTCACCTACTCTCTCAAAGAAAGTTAATGACATTACCTATCTACTTTTGATACCACATAACTCTATCCTCGCATGTACCTATGTTTCAAGACTCATTCTTACATGTGAGAAGTGTATTAGGGTCATAAGAGACCTCTAGTACTTAGTCGAGTTCAAAACCTTCGTATAAATTGACTTTCTAGTGTTGGATTATGTACGGGTCAACTTTAAATTATCATAACTCTTAGCACATAGAGAATAACATGTCCCATGTCCTATCAAATGAAAGCCCTTTGAATTAGCTTTCCAAAGAAATTGGTTTCACCTCATTTAGAGTTCGGAGTCAAAAGTTATGGTCATTTTACTGAAGACTGCCAGAGCAGAGTGATATTACGAAACCTCTTTACGAGCCACAAATTGAAGTATGGCCCATTTGCTAATTCATGGGAAAAATTCTTGTAACTTCAATATATTGGTTCCAGAATTTACGAACCCATCTAAGGGTTATAGAACCTTCTACGGGCCATAGAATGGACTCGTAAAAGTGAACCAGAGACCCAAAAATTAGGAAAAAACTTTACGGAAGGGTACCTACAGGCCATGGAATTTTCTACGGGCCTTAAATGGGCCTATAGACAGCTTTTGATAGCTTTTTAAGAAAGGATATTTTGGTCTTTTCTCACCCTTTCTAACCTAGGATTAACGTTTTTACACCTAATAAAGCCCTAAACATGTCAAATTAATCTGTTTATGCTAAAAAAAACTCTCTCAAAACATAGAATCAAGGTTTCAAGAGAGAAAAGGGCTAGGTTTAAAGGCAAACTTGAGAATTCTTCCAAGCTAGTTCAAGATTTAAAACTTTCAGGTATGTAGCGCTAACCAAAACATGGATTTTGTTCTTCTATGTGCCCTATAGCCCGAATTGATGGTGATGTGAGTAAATTGAGTCTCCCATGAATGATTCTGGAAGGTTTTTCATAAATTCTAATGCATACCTATATAGTTTTGCATAAATTACCATTTTTATGAATTAAATGCTTGAATTAGACTATTTTACCATACTATATGAACCCTAGTATGATTTCTTATTAGTTTCATATATTTTACTTACATGAGCATACATGGGCATAATTGCGGCCTAAAGAGTCTATGGAATCCCTAATTGCTTCAATTCTACATTTGTTCTCCTAAATTCTATGAATTAGAACAATGCATGATTGAGTCCTTATGAGTCAAGAACTGAACCTTAAATGATGTAACCAAAGGGTTGATAGTTGATGTGATTAGTTGAGTTGATGAATTTCTAATGAGACTAGATGACTGAGTTAACCATAGGGTTGATGTCTTATGAGCATATTGAGTCTTGGGAGGAGTATTGAGCACCGAATTGAGTAAGAGTAAGTCTAACTAGAACTCAAATAACTACGTAGTCGGTGTAGGAGAGGATTGAATCATAAAAATCAGATGTTTCCTATTGTCCCAAAATGAGGACTTAATGTTACTAATTTTGGATCCATTGATGGGATGTCCTATACCCCCGGTGGGGTGTTGAATGGATGTTGCTACGAGACACTTCATTGTATCATCACCAGCTCATATGTGATAGTTGTCGCCTAGAAAAACTCCCAAATAGGCCTTGATAGCACTATAGGTAGATTGGACGTAGATGATTGACGAGTAGTCATTGTCTAAATTACATTCTTACTTTAGACTCTTGACATAATGATTGAGTTTCTTATTCCTTGAGTTGAGTTATTTTGAGACGTGTTTATTCTTCCTTTACATATTTCTTTCTACCATTTTGCATACTCTACATTCCACGTACTAACATCCATTTGAACCTGCATCTTTCCATGATGTAGAGACAAGTACTAGTGGTCATCAATAGGTGGCCCGTTGAGGACCTATTTTCTTTTAGTTGATTGGTGAGACCTTCCCTACTTTCGGAGGATATCATATTTTTTCTACCTTTGTATTTTAAATGTATTTTATTCTATTTAGCGGTATCCATGGGTCCGTCATTGGCACCATTTAGTTAGATGTTTTAGAGGCTTCATAGACTATATTGTTGATGTGATTAGATTATGTTTTGACTAGTTTCCTTCATACTAGTCTTTCTTAGTTTGATGGGTAAATTGTTTGGCCTTTTATCATCGATTTGTCACTATCTTTTATTAAATATTCTTATTCATTGATGTCTTCCACTCTTACTTATTATTGAACGAATGTGATGAGGCTGAGTGGTTCACTTGGGGGCTAGAAATAATCTTTGAATGTCATCCACGCAGAGGGTACTCTTGTGGGGTGTAACAAACTTGGTATCAGAGCACAGAGTTCAATAGTCCTAGGGAGTCTGTAAAGCCATGTCTAGTAAGTCTTGTTTATAGGTGTGTTGTGCACCACACTTTATAAGGAGGAGGTTATAGGACACTAGGAATTGTTACACTTTCTTATATTCTGATTTCTTGTAATGGAGTTAAAACCTCCACAAAGCTCTTTTCTAACTCGTGCATTATGCGTTTGCAGATCATGCCTCCAAAACAAACCGTGACCCAGAGAAATGCTTCAGCCAGCAATACTGATAATCCCACTTCAGAAGTGACAAGGGGTAGAGATCGACCTACTAGAGCTGTTGGGACTTCTTAACCACCCACTACCTCACCTGCTCCTACTGCAGAGGCTGATTTAAGGGGAGCTATCCACCATGCAGTTGGTAGCTACCCAGAGTAGGAATCGAAGTTCACAGCTCCCAGGTTTAACACCCAAGGACCAATTGTTGCGACGAGACTTAGAGATTTTCTAAGGATGAATCCACCAGTATTCACTGGGTCTAAGTTGAGGAAGACCCTCAGAACTTTATTGATGAGATGTGGAAAGTATTGAAAGCTATGTATGCGACTAAGACAGAAGGAGTTGAACTTGCTTCCTATCAACTCATGGATGTGGAAAATGACTTGTATAATCAATGGGAAGAAATTAGAGGTGAGGATGCTGAGCCTGCCATTTGAGATGACTTTGAGGGTGCCTTTTTTTATCACTTCTTTCTACAAGAGTTAAGGGGAGCAAAGGTGGAGGAGTTTGTTAATTTGAAGTAGGAGGGGATAATTGTCAAAGAATATAGCCTTAAGTTCATATAGCTATCCAGGTATGCTCCAGAGATGGTCCCTGATGTAAGGTCTAAGATGAGAAAGTTCATATCCGGCTCGGGCAAGCATGTGAAAAAAAAGTACAAAGCAACATTATTGATTCTGAAGATGGACATCTCTAGGCTTATGGTCTATGCACAGCAACTTGAGGAGAATAAGAAAAGAGATAGGGAGGATCACTTGAGCAAAAAGGCTAAGTTAGTAGGGCATGAGCCTGGCCAATATAAACCAGGTAAGGGGGACAGGTCTTATTTCTAGAAGAGGTCGTCGAACTATACACCATCTTCAGAAAGTACACTAGCTCCAATAACAGGTATGATCAGAAGTCTCAGGTCTATCAGAATTTCTAAGCTCAGGGTTCTCAATCCCAAGCTAGTGTGACTCAAGGTTCGAGGGGGAAACCACTATGTGGCAACTGTGGTAAACTCCATCTAGGTGAGTGACATGAGGGAACAAATGCTTACTATAGGTGCGGACAAACTGGTCACTTCTAGAATGAGTACCCAATGAGGAAATGGGCTAATGGAGGTAATAAATCTCAATCTTCAACAGCACCACATAGAGGTGTCATAACTAATATGGGCGAGGGGTACAAACCGTCTGTATGAGATGGGAAATCGACAGGATCAGGAAGTTGCACTAGATGTTGTCACTGGTATGCTTTGAGTCTTTTCATATGATATGTATGCCTTGATTGACCCAGGTGCCACTTTATAATTTGTAACTCCATATGTGGCTAGTAAGTTTGAGATCATTCCTGAATGTCTTCTTGAGCCCTTCAGTATTTCTACTCCTACTGGTGAGTCCATTTTAGTTGAGAGGATATATAGAGATTGCACGGTGTATATCTATCATAGGGATACTTTGGCAGACTTAGTTGAGTTAAAGATGATTTATTTTTATGTTCTTCTTGGCGTGGATTGGCTTCAAACCTGTTATGCCTCTGTTGATTATAGAACCCGAACTGTCAAAATTCAAGTTTCCAAGTGAGTGTGCCACAGAGTGGAAGAATGATTCTACTGCGCCTAAGGGTAAGTTTATTTCCTACCTTAAGTCTAGAAAGCTAATCTCAAAGGGATGTATCTATCACCAAGTGTGAGTTAGGGCTGATGATGTTGATTCTCCACCTTTTGAGTCAGTTCCAGTTATTAATGAGCTTCCTAATTTCTTCCCTGATGATTTTACTGGAGTCCCTCCTGATAGGGAGATTGACTTTGGGATCGATATTCTCCCCGATACTCAACTATCTCCATTCTGCCATATAGAATAGCTCCTACAGAGTTAAAGGAATAGTTAAAAGATCTCTTGGATAAGGGATTTATTAGGCCGAGTGTCTCACCATGAGGTGGTTCGATCCTTTTCATGTGAAAGAAAGAGGGTTCCCTCAAGATGTGTATTGATTCTTGCCAGTTAAATAAAGTGACCATTAAGAACAAATATCCCTTTCTGAGGATCGATGACTTGTTTAACCAACTTCAGGGTTTTATTATTTTCTCTAAGATAGACCTTAGATCAGACTATCACCAGTTGAAAGTGAGAGAATGTGACATCTTGAAGATGGTTTTTCGAACCCGATATGGTCACTTTGTATTTTTGGTAATATCCTTCGGATTGACCAATGCTCCTGCCGCTTTCATTGACTTGATGAGTAGAGTATTCAGAAAGTACCTTCATATGTTTGTAATTGTTTTCATTGATGATATTTTCATTTACTCCAAAGATAAGAAAGAGCACGGTGATCACCTCTGAATTGTTCTTCAGACCCTCAGAGAGGAGTTGTATGCCAAATTTTCAAAATGTGAGTTCTGGCTTAAATCAGTGTTATTTTTTAGACCATGTTGTCACAGGTGATGGTATTCAAATGGATATGTAGAAGATTGAGGCAATTAAGAATTGGCCTAGACCTACCTCTCCAACTGACATAAGGAGTTTTCTCGGTTTGGCTGGTTACTACCGGAGATTTATTGAGGGATTCTCTTCTTTATCCTCACCATTGACTAAGCTAACTTATAAGAAAGCTAAGTTTCAGTGGTACGACGATTATGAGAAGCGTTTTCAAGAACTGAAAACAAGATTCACGACTACACCAATATTGATTCTACCTAAAGGGACTGATGATTTTTTTATCTATTGTGATGCTTCTAGAGTGGGTTTGGGATGTGTTTTGATGCAGAGAGCTAAGGTCATAACCTATGCTTCAAGACAACTTAAGAGTCATGAGAGAAAATATCTAACTCATGACTTAGAATTGGTTGTGGTGGTGTTTGCACTCAAGATTTTCTGCCACTGCTTGTATGGAGCACATGTGGATGTATTCACATACCACAAGAGCCTGCAACATATATTCACCCAGAAAGAGCTTAACTTGAGGCAAAGGAGATGGCTGGAGTTGCTCAAGGATTATGATATGAGCATCCTCTACCATTTAGGTAAAACTAATGTTGTTGTTGATGCTCTTAGCAGGTTATTCATGGGGAGCACCACCTATGTAGAGGAAGAGAAAAAATGGTTAGCCAAAGAGGTTCACCAACTGGTATGATTAGGAGTTCAACTAGATGAATCAGGCGAAGTAGAAGTTCTTGTGCATAATGGGTCTGCATCATCTCTAGTAGTAGAGGTGAAGGAAAAAAAAGATGAAGATCCTATTTTATTGTAGTTGAAGGCGAATGTGCATAAGCAGAAGATGATGGCTTTTGCCAAAGAGGGAGATTGAACATTGAGGTATCAAGGCAGATTGTTTTTTCCAAATATTGATAGTGTAAGAGAGAGAATAATGGCAGAGGCCCATAGTTCTAGATATTTTGTCCATCCAGGGTCTACCAAGATATACCATGACTTTAGAGAAGTCTACTGGTTTGGTGGAATGAAGAAAGACATTGTTGAGTTCGTTTCCAAGTGCTCGAATTGCCAACAAGTTAAAGTTGAGCATCAAAGGCCATGTGGAGTAGCTCAGAATTTTGAGATTATAGCGTGGCAATGGGAGCTGATTAACATGGACTTCATTACAAGCTTATCGAGGTCCTGTAGACATCATGATTCAATTTCAGTGATACTTGATCGGATGACAAAATTTTCACACTTCTTAGCGGTAAAGACTACAGATACTGCAAAGCATTATGCCCAGTTATATATAAGGGAGATTGTCAAATTACATGGAATTCCTTTTTCCATCATATCAGATAGAGGGGCTCAGTTCATTGCCCAATTTTGGAAGTCATTTCAGAAAGGGCTAGGTTCAAAGGTAAACCTTCATCTTTTTTTCACCCTAAGACAGATGGTCAGGTAGAGCAAACGATACAGACTTTGGAGGATATGTTGAGGGCTTATATCATTGACTTCAAAGGTCATTGGAATGACCATCTATCTCTGATTGAGTTCTCCTGCAACAACAGCAATTATTCGAGCATCCAAATGGATCCTTATGAGGCCCTCTATGATAGAAGATATAGATCACCAATTGGGTAGTTCGAGGTAGGCGAAGCAGGGTTGATTGGACCAGACTTGCTACATCAGGTTATGGAGAAGTTATGTTTATTCGAGAGAGACTGAAAACTGCACAGAGTCACAAGAAGTCCTATAATAATATTGGGAGAAGGGACCTAGAGTTCAAAGTGAATGATTGGACATACTTGAAAGTGTCACCCATGAAGGGTATAATGAGATTTGAGAAGAAGGAGAAGTTGAGTCCTCGATATGTTGATCCCTACCTAATTGTGATGAGAGTGAGAAACATAGCTTATGAGTTAGAGCTACCACCGAAGCTGGCAGCAATCCATCCAGTCTTTCACATTTCTATGCACAAAAAGTGTTTGGGATATTCGTCTTGGGTTTGCCTGTTGAAAGCATTGGAGTGAAGGACAGTTTGAGTTATGAAGAGGACCCAGTCCAAATTCTTGATTTTCAAGTTCGCAAATTGAGAACCAAAGAGGTTGCATTTGTAAAGATGTTGTGGAGAAGTCAATCCATTGAAAAGGCTACATAGGAAGCTGAAGAGGATATGAAGACCAGTACCCTAACCTATTCGTACCTTCTAATGATGAAATTGATGGTAAGAATTCATTTTTACCCTCTGAGTTACTTTTTCATTGTTGAGTTGAGTTCTTATCTCTGAGTTGATGATCTTCTTAAGTCTATAAGTATTTGAGTATGCACGTCTTTAATTGTATTTGTGCCTAATGATGATGTTATAGGTAGTCTTTCAATTCTAAATCTAAATTGAGGTTGATTTTTGAAGTATGAGTATTTGAGTATCTGAGTATTTGAGTTCTTTCTTGATAGGTCTCCTAGTTGCTCATCATTCGAAGATGAATGATCCCAAGATGGAGATATTGTGACACCCCATAACTCTATACTCAGATGTACCTATGTTTCAAGCCTCATTCTTATATATGGGAAATGTACTAAGGTCATAAGAGACCTCTAGTACTTAGTCGAGTCCAAAACTTTCTTATAAATTGAGTTTCTAGAGTTGGATTATGCAAGGGTCAATTTTAAATGATCATAACTCTTAGCACATAGATAATTAGATGTCCCATGACCTATCAAATGAAATCCCTTTGAATTAGCTTTCCAACAAAACTGATTTCACCTCATTTGAAGTTCAGAGTCAAAAGTTATGGCCGTTTTACTGAAGACTACCAGAGCAGAGTGATATTATGAAACCTCTTTACGGGCCATAAATTGAAGTACGGCCCATCTGTTAATTCATGGGGAAAAAGTCCTAAAACTTTAATTTTTGGTTCCACACTTTACGAACCCATCTACGGGTCATAGAACCTTCTACGAGCCATAGAATGGGCTCGTAAAAGTGAACTAGAGACCCCGAAATTGGGCCAGAAATTCAAGGAAGGGTCCCTACGGGCCATGAAACTTTCTACGGGCCATAAACGGACTCATAGAAGGCTTTTCACAGCTTTTTAAGAAATGGTATTTTGGTCTGTTCCATCTCTTTTTAAGCCTAGGATTGACGTTTTTACACCTAAATAAAGCTCTAAACATGTCAGATTAATGTTTTTACGCCAAAACACTGTCTCAAAATGTAGAAGCGAGGCTTCAAGAGAGAAAAGGGCTAAGGTTTGAAGAAAAACTTAAGAATTCTTCCAAGCTAGTTTAAGATTCAAAACTTCTAGGTATGTAAGGCTAACCAACACATGGATTCTATTCTTCCATGTGACCCATAACCTGGATTGATGGTGATGTGAGTAAATTGAGTCTCCCATGAATGGTTCTTGAAGGTTTTCTGTAAATTATAATACATACCTATATAATTTTGCATGAATTACCATTTTTATGAATTAAATTCTTGAACTAGACTACTTTGCCATACTACATGAACCTTAGTATGAATTCTTATTATTTTCACATATTTTACTTACATGAGCATGCATGAGCATAATTTGAGCCTAAAGAGTCTATGGAATCCCTAATTGCTTTAATTCGACATTTGTTCTGCTAGACGCTATGAGTTAGAATGATGCATGATTGAGTCTTTATAAGTCAAGAACTGAACCTTAAAATGATGTAACCAAATGGTTGATAGTTGATGTGACGAGTTGAGTTAATAAATCTGCAATGAGACTAGGTGACTGAGTTAATAATAGGGTTGATATCTTATGAGCATTTGAGTCTTGGAAGGAGTATTGAGCACTAAATTGAGTAAGAGTAAGTCCAACTCGAACTCAATAACTACGTAGTCAGCGTAGGAGAGGATTAAACTATAAAAACTGGATGTTTCCTATTTTCCTAAAATGAGGACTTGATGTTACTGATTTTGGATACATTTATGGGATGTCCTATACCCCCGGCAGGGTATTGGATAGATATGGCAATGACATTGCTTTGTTGTATTGTCACCAGGTCATAGGTGATGGGTATCGGTTAAAGAAACTCCCAAATAGGCCTTGATAGTACTCTGAGTAGATGAGACATAGATGATAGATGAGTAGTTGTATAAATTACATTTTTACTATAGACTCTTGACATGATGATTAAGGTTCCTATTTCTTGAGTTGAGTTATTTTGAGATGAATTTATTCTTCCTTTACATGTTTCGTTCTGCCATTTTACATACTCGTATGTTTCATGTACTAACATCCATTTGGGCCTGCATCTTTTCATGAGGCAAAGACAGTTACTAGCGGCCATCAATAGGCACCCCGTTGAGGACCAATTTGCTTTCAGCTAATTGGTGAGACCTCCCCTACTTTTGGAGGATATCATATTTCTGTTCTAGATTTGAGTTTTAGACATATTTTATTCTATTTAGAGGTATCCATGGGTCTGTTATTAGCACCATTTAGTCAGATATTTTAGAGGCTTCATAGACTAGATTGTTGATGTGATTGGATTATGTTTTGACTAGTTTCCTTCATACTAGTCTTTCTTAGTATGATGGATAGATTGTTGGCCTTTGGCCTTTTATCATCGATTTTCACTTTCTTTTATTCAGTATTCTTATTCATTGATGTCTTCCGTTGTTAGTTATGATTGAACGAATGTGATGAGGCCGAGTGGTTCACTCGGGGCTAGCAATAGTCTCAGAGTACTGGCTACACCAAGGATACCCTCCCGAGGCGTGACACTATCATGAAACAATTTTCCTCACATGAAGAAATAGTCCAGACATTCAATTTAAAAGACTGAACATAAATTAAGGATTTTGCATTAAAGAACAACTCTCGCACTCACAAAGAATTTACATGTATGCACAAAGAACCATAGGTTTGACAATTATGTACATCTCCTCTAATTAAGCATGCTTGAATGGTATCAAATAGGACTTTAATGGGTTGTAATATAGGCTAGGGGACGGGTAGGAAAACTATATAATAGTGACTTAGAGGGTGTTTTAGTAGGCTTTAAAGCTGGTCAAACCTGCTTTTAAGCTGTTTTTAGCTTTCGAAAGTGTTTGAATAATTTAAGTTGTTTGAATATCTAAAATAATTTAAAATAAGTTAAAAATATCTTTAAAAAATCAAAAGTTAAAAGTCGGCCCCTCTACTTTTTTCTTTTGTCTTAAAAGCCATTTATGTTTGACCTGAAAATTTGTCTTTTTATCCCTAATATTTGCTTATAATTTCTATATTATTTTGTTCCTGCCTTATGTTTTTCTTTTTTTTTTCATTCATTTAAAAAAAAATTGCTCTTTCTTTCTTCCATTTTTTCCTTCTTTCTATTTTTTCTTTTCTTTCATATTTTCTTCTTTTTCTTGGTCTTTCTTTCTTTATTTCTTCTAAATTATTTTCTCTTTCTTTTATTTTTTAATAAATTATTTATGGTAAAGAAGAAATACAGTCATTACTTAAATATAATTTAAGAAAACCTCAAATATTTTATGT
>JAABOM020061360.1:0-11077 GCA_011800125.2 Solanum clarkiae
TTATTATTTTGAGAGACAATTTATTCATCTTTACTTGAACTTTTTAAAAATGCAATATGAAGTAGGTCAAAACAAAATAAATTACAATAAAATAAAAAATTTAAAATAGAAGTAATTATATTAAATAATAATTATGTGCTTATGATGTTAATTTAAGGTAGAAAAGTCATATAAACATTGTAGTAAGTAATTTTTTCAAGAGGATAGATGTTTCTCCACCTGCAAATTACCTCGATCAACAGACTTAAGACTCAGTAGTAATAATATTTTTCTAATAAAAAATATATATTGTGTCAATTTTTTTCATTATTGGTTGTGAAACTAACAGGTGTATACAAAGAAAGGTCACTCGTTTGAGTTAGAAAAATATAAAGTGAAAATTTACAAATAGACCTTTACATAACATATAATCAAATACTAAATTAATTAAGAGATCATGATTTCTTATTATTATTTAAAATTTAGGATGTTATAATTGATTTGTATCTCATAATATTTATTATTTGTATTAGGTGAATACTATTGGTATAAAAAGTGAAACTAAACTTTTGGGGGTTTTATCCATGAATCAATATGCAAAAAGTCAATAACTTAAGGTGCAAAATACAAAATAAATAACCTTATATCTAGAACTAGAAAACCCAACTTTATTTTTATTTGATTGTGAGAATAGAAACAAAGTTTATATTTCCTTCTAGTTAATCTTTGATTTTGCTAAAAATAAAAAAGGAGATAATAGTTATTAGAAAGGTTATTAATAACCTTACATGAAGTTTTTATACTTGCCTTTTGATAGGTCATGCAGTTTGAAGAACTCATCCTCAGAGATAGTGTAAAGAAATATAAGGAACGAAAATTTTTTGAAGCACTGGAAGAATACATTTCATATTTAAAAAAAGATATTCTAGTTTTTCTTTTACTGAGTTAAAAAAATATAATATCATACAATTTGTATGTCTATATTTTTGTAACGTTACCCAATATTATTCTTCATAGTTAAATTATGAATATAATAAATTTGTATGTTTTCATATGTTCACGTATTTTTATGTGTGTATGTGTATATGCATTTTTGCTGATCTAATTTGTGGATATAATTAAAGTTTTAATTACTAGAACTAAAGGAAGCCTTGGAGTAATTGGTAAATTTGTTGTCATGTGACCAGAAGGTCACGAGTTCAATCCCTGGTAACATCTTCTAGCAGAAATGCAAGGTAAGGCTACGTACAATAGATCCTTTTTGTTGGGCCCTTCCCGGAAGTGCACCTGGCTTGCGTATTTTTTCTTTTTAATAACTAGAATATCAATTAGTGAAGAAAATTTTGATTGTTGAAAAGAGGTATAACGACCAGATTTTTGTCGTCGTTAAAGATCTTTTAACACACGGATTTAAATAGGTCGCTAAATTTTTAATGGTGGAGCTTTTAACAACCGATGACGACTGGATTGATAAAAATTGTTATTGAGTAATAACAATTGAATTTATACTTTTAGTGACGAAATTTTCCTTCGTTAAAGACCTATTTCCTTATAGTGTTGTGGTCCAATCTGAAAAGAAAGAAAAATTGTGCCCAAGGTTTATAGGACCTTATAGAATTTTGAGGAGAGTTGATAAGGTTTCCTATGAATTGGAGTCGCCTATGGATATGAATATAGTTCATCTGGTCTTCCATTTGTCTATGCTGAAGAAATGTGTTAGTAACCCAAGTGCTATAGTGCCCCTAGGGGTTGTGAGTATTGTGGGAGATAATTTGACCTATGAGGAGGTCCCAGTAGAGATATTGGGTAGACAAGTGAAAAGGCTGAGGAATAGAGATATAGCATCCGTCAAGGTCCTTTAGAGGAATCAACAAGTTGAAATTGCCATATGGGAAGCCAAAGCAGACATGAAAAAGCTATATCCAACCTCTTTCACTCTACTCAAACCAAAGTTCATAACTTGAGTCCCATCTATGATTTCAAGTCTTAAGTTTCAGTCCTCATGTCATTTTTGCATGCATTCATGTTCATGGTAACAAGTTTATGGTGATTTTTGACATTCATGTTGAGACTTTTTGAAAATGATGTTCAGTGCAATTATTGCATTCATGTAGGGTTGAAAGCTTCATAATTACTTCTCTTATGCATGTTTCTTTGACATTCGGGGATAAATATTCCCAAGGGGGAGATATTGAAACACCCCTCATGTGTTTCGGAATGACGCATAATTTGTTTTCCTAATATCTCAAAAATCATGCGTGATTTTGGAAATCCAACTTCATATTCTTGATCATGGGGCAAAGTTGACAGGGTAATAGGTAAAACATGGATTTTAGAAGACCCATAATGAAATATTGCTAATTAATCAAATTCCAATGTGCATCTGCTCCAAGGTGCGACGTAGCCTTCGCGCAGACTAAAGCAAAACCTTCCTTCGCATTTGGTCTGCGTCTCAGAGTGGACGCAAACCAGTGTAATTTTTTCCTGTTTTTCATATTTCGTCAAAGCGCATTGAGGTAATAACTCAATACCTATTTAAAAGTGAAATCCTTCTTACATAGTCATTTTTCAATTTTAGAACTCACAAAACTCTCTCTAAAACATCTGCAAGACTTTATCAAAATATACATTCAAATTCGAGGATCTCAAGAACAATTTCAAAGACCCAATCCAAGCTTCAAGTCTCCATCAAGTTTAGTCCAAGAAATTCAACATCTAAGGTATGTGGGTCTTCATCCATAAGTCCTTTCACCCACAGAGTCCAACCTTCTCATTTTATGAAGATCGCATGATTTCAAATTGTATTCCTTATAGGTATCTCGTACATTGTATTATAAATGTGAATTATGTTGAGTTTTTATCAAGTATCGATTGATTATGTATGAATATCTATTTTAAGCTTGTTTCACGAGTTGAGTTATGTCTATTGAGATTATGCATGATTTGAACTATGAAAACTATGAACTATGATGAACTTTTGATGTGGATTTCATGATACTCAAATTAAGGGTTTTACTACTATGATTGGTGGGTTGTATTGCATGATTCTAAAATGGTTGATTTTACTCTCTTACGTTATTACTGTACAAAAATTGCATGATTTTGAACATGTGTACATATATCCACCATGTGTTTGATTTAATTACATGATAAGGATTTTCGAGTTAAAGATGAACTATTGCATGATTTACAAGTCAAGTAATTTCAAGAAAATTATGTGCTCCCAAGAATGTATTTAATCCATGAAAGTATCTATGATTTTACAAGTGACAAGTTGAGCCCTATTTCAAGATTTTGACATCTTGTGAGCCATTCATGTCAAGTTGAGGGATCAAGCACGATTATTATTTTACCCTCATGTTCAAGTTCAAGCAACCTTACTAGTAGAGGTCAAGTTTATTTATTCTTGACAGTTTGGGTGGGGAGGGGTGGGGGGGTAGGATGGGGAGGGAGTTTCTACCCTCAAAATGTTGCCAAAATTGTTATTTAATTTTTTTAGTCATTTATAATAGTTGTTTCTCAATATATATTTTGTGCATATATGTCACGCCCCGGGATGGCACCCTAGGCGTGGCCAGCACCAAGAGGCTATTGCTAATCCCCAAAGGAATCACTTGGCCTCATCACATATATTTAATTGTCAAATATTGTGGAAGAAATCAAAAACATGGCAAAACATAATAATGGGCGACTCAGTCAACTTATACATCAACGAAAGAAAACCATAGGCCATGAAAATTCAATTCAAGAAGGACAAGACCTCAACATCAAACCATAATCTATAATCTATGAAATCTCTATCTCTACAATCTAGAATGGTACTATGACAGGTCATGGCTACCACAACTAAAATAAGGATCCTCCGAGTGGTAAGGAGGGCTCACCAAATATGAAAACTCAAGAAACTTGAGCCTCAATGGTGTATCTGCTAAAGTCCTCTACCTGCTGTATCTATATTATAAAATGATGTAGCACAAAATGGCAACAGTACGTGGAATGTACGGTATGTAAAATGGTTGAATGTAAACAATATTAGGCAGAGTGAGATGGAATAACATCAACTCATAGGATACTCACTCAGAATGTCAAATGTCCATCTAAAGCAAGAATAAAGATTAGACAATGACTCATCAACATTGATCAAACTCATACCATTAATTCGACATCAGAGTACTATCAGTAAGGAACCTAACTGGGAGTTTCTATAATCGATAACCATTACTTATGAGCTGGTAATGATACAATGGAACAATGTCATTGTGACATCCATCAGTACCTTATCAGGGTAAAGGACGTCACACCTGTGGATCCATAATATCATCAAGTCTTCTTTTGGGACTGAGGAAACATCTGTTTTCATGGTTCAATCCTCTCCTACGCTGCCCAAGTAGTTAATAAGTGCGAGCGGAACTCACTCTTACTTATTTCGGTGCTCAATATTCCTCCCAGGACTCAATATTCTTTTAAACCTTAACATCAAGATTTATCATCATTTAACCTCTTTGGGAGATAGAACATCAACTCATATTATAAACCATCAACTTAATAGATTAGGAAAATCATTCTTTTTGGATAAATTATATGCTCTTAAGACTCCATCAACATTAATTTCCTCAACATCATCATCAACATTCTCAAACCATGGCTACAATCGCAATTCACAAGAACATATATATCATCAAGGCTCTAGACCCATCTCATAAATTCATTCTTGCAATCTTTACCAAAATAACATATAGGGTTATATGAAATAATTCATAATAAATTATTTATGCGGTAAATTAAGTTTATATTGCCATCAACATAAGAAATACAAAATGTAGTCATAGATTTTCAGGAAATTCTCAAGAATTACATATATGAACTCAATATATCCATCTACTAATCTACTTCAACTTTTGGGCACATAGATGAACAAATCCATGTTTTAAGTTAGTCTTACATACCTGGGATAAAGAGTCACACAAATCTCCACAAGAAATTTACACAACTTCAAGATCTTAAGCTTTCCCTTTCTTCCTCTTCTCAAAATTCTCTTCAAGAAAATGGATTTTGGAACCCTTTTCTGAAGAGAAACAACTCTATATAATCATACTTGGGATTTGAGATAGGTGGGAAAGGTCCAAAATTCCCTTCCCAAAATAAAGAAAATAACTTTCACCTGGAAATAGACTGTCCGCGTCGCGCCTATGGCGCGGACATGTATAAATATTTTCAAAAATTCTCCAAACGAGTTTTTCAACTTTTTTCTAAAATTTTGAAAAAAAATAGGTTAAGTGTCAGTCCGCTACAATGCCACGTCGCGGCTCGGGAGTGCACTTACACTGGTTCGGGAAAAATTACTAAAATTATATTTTGATTCGATTGCTCAAAAAATTGAACGAGACTATTTCCCCACCCAATTTGTTGTGCTGATCGCAAATTTGGGCTCAGATTTTCCATCAGAGCATCGAAAAACATGTTATATGCACAATTCACCTATAGGAGTATTTCGGTAATTTTACTGGGAGTTACGAAAATTCAGTGGGATCATTTTCTTACTCAATTTTTTATCGTGATCACAAATAGGACTTCAAATATGCCATCGAAGCATGGGAAGATGCATTATGTGAAAAAAGTCTTCTCTAGGGGCATTTTGGTAATTTCATAAGGCACTACATCATCTTCCACTTGGGATCATTCGTCCTCGAATGATGAGTATAGATGAATTTAAGGTACGAACATACTCAAGAATCATCTCTGTGCTCACTCAACAACTCAAACTCTCTACGTCCTCATCGACTTCAACAAATTCTACTTGGACTCAAGAATAATCATATCAACGGAAAAATCGAAGGATCAATGAAGTCAAGAATAGGAATATTACCTTCAACATCCTCATCAATAGGCACGAATAGATGCAGGTATTTAGCTCTCATATCTTCCTCAGCTTCCTATGTTGCTTCCTCCACAAATTGACTCCTCCATAGAACTTTGACGGAGGCTCTCTCTTTGTTTCCCAGCTTGCGAACTTGATGATCAAGGATTTGGATTGGAATCTCTTCATAGGACAATTTATCCCTTATTCCAGTATACTCAATCGGAATCACCAAGTCAGGATCTCCCAAAAACTTTTTCAACATCAAAACGTGGAATACAGGATGAATTCTATCTAACTCTGAAGGAATGTCTAACTTATAAGCGACCTTCCCAATTGTCCTCACAATTTCATAGGGACCAATATTGCGAGGACTTAACTTTCCCTTCTTCCCAAACCTCATAACACCCTTTATGGGTGATACTTGCAAGTACACCTAATCATCTAGCTCGAACTCTAAGTCTTTTCTCCTCACGACAGTGTAAGACTTCTGGCGGTTCTGGGCAGTCTTCAACCTCTCTCTAATAAGCTTCACCTTCTGCATGGACTGATGAATAAGATCAGGTCCAATTAGTTCAGCTTCTCCAACCTCAAGCCGCTTAATCAGTGATCTACATCTTCTCCCATATAAGGCTTCATAAGGAACAATTTGAATGCTTGCATAGCAACTATTGTTGTATGCCAATTCAATCAATGGTAAATGATCATCCCAATTTCCGTTGAAATCAAGGGCATAGTCTCTCAACATGTGCTCTAAAATTTGAATAGTATGCTCTTCCTGGCCATCGGTCTATGGATGAAAGGTTGTGCTCAGATTCACCTTAGTACCCATTCCCTTCCAGAAGGATATCCAAAATTGAGAGGTGAATTGAGCTCCTCTATCTGAGATGATGGACAATGGAACTCCATGCAACCTCACAATCTCCCAGATGTGTAGCTTGGCATATTCTTCCACAGTGTTAGTTATCTTAACTGCTAAGAAGTCAGTTGATTTAGTTATCCTATCCACAATCACTCATATCGAATTATGTTGCTTTCGAGACCTCGATAAACCCATAATGAAATCTATGTTGACCATCTCCCATTTTCACTCAGGAATTTCAATGTTCTGGACCAATCCACTTGGGATTTGATGCTTGACTTTGACCTTTTGACAATTAGGACATTTAGAAACAAATTCAACAATATCCCTCTTCATTCCATTCCACCAATAGACTTCTCTCAAGTCGTGGTACATTTTGGTGGAGCCAGGATGAATAGAATATCCAGAGCTATGGGCTTCAGCCATAATCCCTTCTCGTACTCCATCAACATCAGGAACACATAATCTTCCCTGGTACCTCAATACTCTACCTCCCCCTTTGGAGAAGACAATCACTTTTTGTTTATGAACAACCTCTTTCAATTGAAGGAGAATATGATCTTGTTCTTGTTTCTCTTTCACCTTTGCTACTATTGATGAAGCAGCCCTATCCTGAATATTAATTCTATATTCATTATTCTCTTCGAGTTGTACACCTAATCGAGTTAATCTATGCACTTCGTTGGCAATTTCCTTCTTTTCGTCCTACATATGAGTAGTGCAGCCAATAGATAACCTGCTAAGAGCCTTTACCTGGGTGGTAGAGAATGCTCATGTCATCATCCTTAACCAACTCCAACCATCTCCTCTATTATAGGTTAAGCTCGTTTTAACTAAAGACATATTGCAAGCTTTTCTGGTCAGTGATCACATCAACATACACCCCGTACAAGTAGTGGTGCCAAACTTTAAGTGCACACAACACTGCTGCCAACTCAAGGTCATGGGTTGGATAATTTCTCTCTTGAATCTTAAGTTGCCTGGAAGCATAGGCTATCACTTTCCCTTTCGGCATCAACACACACCCCAATCCAACTCTAGAGGCATCAGAATATATTACAAAGCGTTTCATCCGATCAGGAAAGGTTAGAAATGGTGTGGTAGTCAATCTAGTCTTCAACTCTTGGAAACTCCTCTCACATTCATCGGACCTCTAAAATTTGACCTTCTTTTGTGGCAATTTGGTCAATGGTGTGCAAAATGGAGGAAAACCCCTCAAAAAATCTATGGTAATAGCCTGCCAATCCCAAGAAACTTCTTATATCAGTCGGGCAGGTCGTCCTGGGCCGGTTCTTAACCACCTCAATCTTCTGGACATCCACTCGAATACCATCACCAAAAAGCACAAGTCCTAAGAAAGCCACTTATTTGAGCCAGAATTTACACTTTGAAAATTTTGCATACAACTCATGGCCTTTAAGAGTTTGTAAAACCATCTTGAGGTGATCGACATGCTCTTCTTCATCTTTTGAACATACCAAGATGTCATCAATAAATACAATCACAAAAATATCGAGATATGGTGTGAATACACTATTCATCAAGTCTATGAAGATTGTAGGGGCATTAGTAAACCCAAAGGACATGACCAAGAACTCAAAGTGGCCAAACCTAGTCCTAAAGGTTGTCTTTGGAATATCACATTCCCTCACTCTCAGTTGATGATAATCGGATCTGAGGTCTATCTTTGAGAAGCACGAGGCACCCTGGAGTTGGTTAAATAAATCATCTATTCTGGGGAGAGGATATTTATTATTTATCGTGACCTTATTGAGTTGCCTATAATCAATGAACATCCTGAGACACCTATCTTTCTTTCGGAGGAACAAGACAGGAGCATCCCAAGGGAAAACACTTGGCCTTATAAAGCCCCTCTTCAACAAATCCTCCAATTGCTCTTTTAACTCCACGGGGGCCATCCTATAAGGTGGAATCAAGATAAGCTAGGTGTCAGGAAGAACATCAATCTCAAAGTCAATCTCCTGATCAGGAGGGATCTAGGTAGATCTTCAAGAAACACTTCAGGAAACTCTAGGAGGCTCAACATCATTAGAATTAACTCGCATGAGGTGGTAGATACAACCTTTAAATATTAACTTTCTATCCTTCAGGTAAGAAATAAACTAACCCTTAGGTACAACAGAACTCCCTTTCCACTCTAAGACCGATTCATTTGGAAATTGGAATTTAACAATTCAGGGTCCTATAATTGATGGAGGCATAACATGCATGGAGCCAATCCATACCAAGGATCACACCAAAATCAACCATATCTAACTCTACCAAGTCAGCCAAGGTATCCCTATGATAGACAAATACTACACAATCTCTATAGACCCTTTCAACTATGATAGACTCATCAGTAGGAGTAGAAACAAAAAAAGGCTCAAGCAAACACTCCAAAAGATTCTCAAATATAGTAGCCACATGGGGAGTTACAAAAGATAGAGTGGCACTCGGGTTCAAGCAATGCATAATAATCAAAAGTAAAGAATCGGAGCATACCCTAAAAACATCTGTTGTAACATTCTGATCTTGTCAATTACCCATTACATAGAGACGGTTAGGTCTACCTCCTACACCCATAGTAGTACCCCTCTGATGACTGTTATCTGGGGGTGTTGTGGAGGATTGAGTTCTTTTATTTCCATCACCCTATCTTCTCATAGGACACTCATTCTTGAAGTGTCCCTTCTACCCACATGTAAAGCAAGCATTTGTTCCATCACGACATTCACTGAGGTGAAGTTTGCCTTATCTGCCATATAGTGGTTCCCCATTAAATTGTGGGTCCCACTAGCTTGGGATTGAGGACCCTAAGCCTCGAAATTCTGGTAATCATAAGATTTTTTGTCATGCTTTCTTTATTGGATAGGTGCACTCATGTCGAAGGGTGCATAATTGGAAAACCTTTTCTGAAAATAGGATTTGTCACCCTTATTCTGCTCATGTTGGCTAGGCTTAAGCCTTACTGATTTTGCCTTCTTGCACTGTTGTTCTTCTCTATCTTTGTTCTTATCCTTCTCGGTCTACTAGGCATAAACCATAATCCTGGAGATATCCATTATTGGGATTAGCAATGCCACCTTGCATTCCTTCTTCACATGTCTGCCTAATCTAGATACAAATTTTCTCATTCTCGCCCTCATATTTTGAACCAACTCTGGGGCATACCAAGACAGCTGGATAAACATGAGGTTGTACTCTTTAACAATCATCTCCTCTTGCTTCAGGTTTATGAACTCATCAACCATTGCCACTCTCAACTCTTGGGGAAAGAAGTGATCGAGTAAGGCAATTTCAAACTCCTCCCACTTAGCAGGCTCAACATCTTCACCTTGACTTCCTCCCTATTGGTTATACCATACATTCATAACATCCTTAAGTTGAGAGGAAGCAAGTTCAACTCCCTCAACCTCAGTCGCATGAATAGCACTTAGGACCTTCCACATTTCATCAATGATGTTTTGTGGGTCCTCCTCAACTTTTGACCCCATATAGACTTGAGGTTTCATTCTCAGGAAGTCTCTAAGCCTAGTTGCAATTGTGTGCTCTTGGGAGCTAGAACTAAGAGCAGGTGAGCTTTCGCTCCCACTCTGAGCAGCTACCAACTAGGTGAGAATAGTAATAGCTCCCCTGAAGTCAACCTCGATGGAAGGAGTGGGTGGAGCAGTAGGCACTTGTAGAAATCTTGGGTTCCTAGCGGGTTGACCTCGTCCTCTCCAACTTGTCTGAGTAGGGACTTCTGGTGGGGGATTCTCAGTGTTGCTGGCTGAAGCATTCCTTTGGATAACAATGCATTTAATAGGCATGATCTACAAATGCGTAACACATGAATTAGAAAAGAGTTTCATAGAGTCAAACACTCTCGCACGAACTTAGAATACAAAAGATGTGTAATCATTCCTAATGTCCTGTAGCCTCTAGCTTAGGAAGTATATTTCACAACACAACCATAAGCAAGACTCTACTAGACATACTTCATAGACTCTATAGTATTCTTGCATTCTGCGCTCTGATACAAAGTTTGTCACTCCCCAAGTGGGTACCCTAGGCGTGGCCCACACCTAGAGACTATTGTTAAACCCAAGTGAACCACTTGGCCTCATCTTATCCATTCATTTATCAAAAATAGTGGAAGACATCAAAAATATGGGAAAACATAATAGTGGCGACTCAATCAACTTATACATCAATAAAAGAAGGCCACAAGCCATCTAAATTCAATTCAAGGAGAAAAAGACCTCAACATTAAACCATCATCTCTAGTCTATAGAAATGATAACAATGATAAGAAATAAAATAAGGCTCCTCCGAATAGATGAAATGCATCAAGATATATATATATATATATATATATATATATATATATATATATA
>JAABOM020061361.1:0-11077 GCA_011800125.2 Solanum clarkiae
TTGGAATAAATATATCTTGTAAATATTTAGTTCCTTATTAGGCTAGTCTCATGCCTTAATTGAAGGCTTAATTTTGTGTATATTCGGACTTTGCATATTGTGAATTGACAAGGAAAATATTCCCCTTCTATCAGTAACGGTTGTCATCTGGCAAACTCTCTTGATCCTATTTCTTTTATGCTTTGTCTATTCGAGAAAAAAGATAGTTCAAACTTGTACTTTTTTTTTAATTTTTGTATTGCTAGTGGCTTGTACACGTGATAACCGATCTCTGGTTGGTATTTAAGCTTGTGAAGATTTTCATTTTTAGTTACCTATTATATTTACTTTCGTAGGTTATTTTTGTTTTTTGTTGGGTTTAGGCTGACTTGTTGTGGTGGGATTGAACAAGTATCATCAGTTTATTTTTGGATCGTGATAAAAATTCAATAAAAAATACCACAAGAGGATGTACATAAAACATGTGAGAGCTTTGTATAATTATTTTCTTACAAATTGTAAAGAAATTTTTGAACATCAAAAAATCGTTTTCTCTATTTTTTCTCATTCCATTACTGTCGTCCCCCCAAAATTAAAAGAATGAGATGCATATGTATACTATAAGGATAAGGTATATATAAATGTCTGTTTCCTAAAGGACAAAATATGGAAGCACACCTTTCTAGTGATCTGTTCTTTTGTATAGCACTTGATGAAATGATCTTTTTGCTTTTTTATTTTTTTTATTTTTCATTCCGTATTTAAAGTTCGTGAAGTCTTGATTATATTCTTGAATCTTCTAGAAATTTCAAGATTTGTATGCTTATATATTCAAGAGAAATATATATTTATGGACAGCTTGACTATAATATTGGCTCAAAATGCCTAGGATATGTTATACCTCTATTATAAACATATAAAGTTTTGCAATATATTTGAACGATGTTTTGTTGGTATTATATTATGTATTTCAATATTAAAAATCAACATATTAACTCTATGATAGCTAGTAAATATAAATTGACATACTCTCTTCATTATTTTCTACTAATTATCCCAGTAATCTCAAATGACTATAAGATTCATGACATTTATTTGTGGAAGAAATTTTATACCTATGATGTTTTTTCCGTTCTGCTGTAATAGAATATGACATAAATTGTAAGTGAATGAAAAGTTATTTTTTGTATATATTTTGAGATTAACATGAAAAAACAGAGAGTTGAGAAAAAGAAAAATATTCTATATATCCAACATATTTACTGTACAGGTGAAGAAAAAGTAGACATATTGAAGCAATGTGTTTTTTATTGGAATTTTTTACTTTTCAATTAGTTCAGAGTTATTTGAGTTATTCGATATTGTTAGACAGTTGTATCTTACAATAAAATTTGAATCTTCTTAAAGAAAATGAAGTATATAAATTTTAACATGAAAATTTATTATTTATTTTTGTTCACATTATTTTCAACTATAATATATTATCGTATATTCACCAACATGTTTTTTCTTATTATATAAGAGAGAGTTGGGGCGGCAAGCAGGCACGTGCCTGCTTGAGCTGTCTGCTTCTTCTTATACATTATGAGGGGTCTATAGAAATATTTTGTGAATTTTTTTATTGATCTTTTTAAAGCAGTTGCTTGATTCAAATATAATTTTATAATATTATCCCCAATAAATAATTTTCCAATAGCTTCAACTATGATTTCATAGTAATTTTCTCAGTAATTTTTTTTAATTGAATCTTTTTAAAGTGGTTGTTTAGTAATTTTACAATATTACCCCTAACAACTAACTTTCACAATTGAAGGGCCCATAAAAATATTTTGGGGATTTTTTAATTCAATGTATTTAAAGCAGTTGTTTAGTGACTTTGCAATATTGCCCCTCATAAATAATTTTCATAGCTACTTCAATTGTTCAGTTATTTTAAATTAATGGGATCCTCAAAAATATTTTGAAAATTTTTTAATTTAATCTTTAAGTTACCCTAACAACTAATTTCCACAATTTAGAAGCCTATGAAAATAACATCTGATTAAATGATTAAATATAAATAAAATATCATTAAGAATAAGTTTATGAACAACTATTGGATCCCTGCAATTTTGTAAGTAGTCATTTATAAATCAAAAGTTGTTATCGTGGCAATCCGTGACGAAAGCATCAATGTCAATAATAAAGCAACACATATCATTGATATAATTGAAGCCCAGGTCACTAATCACCATTAATGCATGAAAGACATCATCTTGAATGCCCAATCAACAGCTTTCTTCATATGTCCGCTCTATCTAATAAATTATGAAAAGGATTTAACTTATCTTTAAATTACAAAAAATTCAATTAAAATATTTAAAATTAATAATTTGTTCTAAACATATCTTTATATTAGTAGTTTGATCTAAAAATATCTTTATATTATTTAATAAGTTAAAAATATTTTTTTCAAATAAATGTATTACTTTTTTCTCTGCAAACACATTTTTTCTTAATAATATTTTTTTATCATTGAATGTTTATCCTACTTAAAAAAACTTTCTTTGTTATCTAAAAGATTATTTTCTACTTATTTATTAGTTAAAATGACTTTAAAAGAAAAAACACAAAAATAAGACTCTTTAAAAGTAAGTAATATTTTTATTAGGAACAAAGAGTACTGTTTGAATAATAAAAAACAATGTATTTATCTAGAAAATGATATTTTTGAATTATTATATAGTATAGGGGTATTTTTAAACTAAATTATCACGACATAGATAGTTTAGACCACGCTATTAATGGACAACACTTTTATTCAGTTTCGTATAGTTTAAACCTATTTTTAATCATCATTCATATAAATTATGAATTTATAATAAATATAAAACATAAATTTAAAACATTAAATATTGAACCATCAAAATATCCCTTAAATACTAATCTATTTTTATACCCTTCAACAATTAGATATCTCTATTAGTGTGACGTACAAAATAATACTCTCTTTGTCCCATAGTAATTGAACTTGTAAGGTAATACATACATATTAAGAAAAGTATTTAAAGATAAAATTTATATCATACTTTTATTATTGTCCTTTCTGAAATCATAAATATGTAGTGTAATTTATCTCCTAGAAAATATAATACTTCAATAAATGAAATGATAAATATGGAAAAAGTTTCAAACATTTTTTTTAACTTTGAATAATTTAATTATTTTGAATATTGAAAAAAATCTCAAAAATTTAATTAATTTAAAACAGAGGGAATAAAATATTTTGTTAGTTATAGAGTCCAAGTCTAAGTATGAAAAAATGATGTATTGACATCTTAATAAAAAATGAATTCGTAAATATAGCAAATCGAAGACTCCTATATCATATGATCCTTGACGTAATCAAATTCTTCTTCTAGAAGCAAACCTCAAGATTGGAGATAATAATGTCTTTGGAAAAGGGTCTAAAATGCTTTTGAACTATTAAAAATAGTAGAAAAATATCTCTCATTCATCTATGAGCCTAAAATGCATTTTTCATCTATCTTTGGTTTCAAAAATGTCTTTCTTCCTTCTTTTTGACTTACTTATACCTTTGAAACTCATAACCCTCTCTTTTTTCTTTTTCTTTTTCTTTTTTAATTTTTTTAATTATGTTTCATTTTCTTATGGAATAAATAAATCCCCATCTCTATGAGATTTCTTTTCATAGTTTATTCAAATTGAAATAATGTATCTTTTTAAGGATCAAAGGAATTTTTTAAAAAAGTGATCAAAGTGATTTATTAAAATAATTAACTAATTTAGCTTTCTAAATAAGAAAACTTTTTAAAAATATATAAAGTTAATGAAAAAGTAAGTTTTTAATTTATCCAAAAAGTAAGTTTTTATTTTGTAATACACGGTAAAAAGAATAAAATATCCGTAGAATTGGCCTTGCGCGTAACGCATCTTTCCATGCTAAGTTTGCGAATCCGAGACCGAATTTACGATTAGTGCGAAAAACTGAGTCAGAAAATGATCTCGACTTGATTTTAACGCAACCGAGTCAAATAATTTTTTTTCAGAAAAATTTCAAAACAGTGGGCTTTCCGCGCCCCTTCCACGACGCGCCAGGGATGCGAAATTCCACTTGTCTTTTTTTTCAAGATTTCGACGTAAAATTTAAAATTTGCGAAAACCTTGGTGCGCGATGTGCATCAGAACAAAAATAGATTGTTTTTTTCTTTTCATGGGTAAGGATAGTCTCAACCTTTCCCACACCCCAAAATCCTAAATTGGTCGATTTAAGTATAATTTAAGTCCTAAACGCAGAAAACACACTTTCAATTCTTCAAAACCCCTCCCAAGAAAATTCAAGTGTAAAGAAGAACACATTTTCATTCTTTCAAAAACCCTCCCAAGAAAATTCAAATGTAAAGAAAAAAAATCAAGATCATAGTAGGGCTCCAAAATTCTTTCCAAGGTATGTAAAGCTCTCCAAAAAGGTTATTTTTATTATTATTTTGGAACCTAAAGTCCCCAATTCCATACAAGCTTCTGGTTAAGCCGAAAGATCAAGAGTTTTCATCCCGTATTTGTTAATTCCATCTAAATATGGGTTTATGCACTCCTTTTGATATGAAATCATGTCTTTTACGGATTTTAGTACGAAGTTACATTGTTGTACAATATTTACTGTAAAAGATATATTCTTGAGAATCTTGAATCTACTTCAAGAAAAGAAAAGCTAGCATATGTATAGTTTGAATCAAGTTAAAAAGTATTTTCTTTGAGATTTCTTTGCACTTTAGCTGAGTAACCTAGCATGTTTGAAAATACTTGAAAAAATACTAGTTTCAGCCAAGTTAAAGAATTCAGTCGATAAAATTAAGTAGTAAGTTAGGCTAAGTCCCCGAAAGATCAGATTTCAAGAATTCATAATCTTTAAGTATGAGCTATATAAAGATCATTTTTTAGAGTAGTATTAAGCAACGATATGAGTGAGAGTAGAATTAATTACTCGAACTCATAAAATATGTAGCCAGCATATGATAGAATTGTATCACAATACCTTCCTCATTAGCCCTGAGATGACCCAGTTTTGGGATGGATCCACTCCCTAGTTCTTCGTCCCCCACCCCGGCAAAGTACGGGATGGCTGTGGCAGCGTGGGCAAGACGTTGTATCACACGAAGCTCATAGTGGTGGTTGTCGGTTAGAGAAACTCCTCAAGCTAAGAAGATATGTTTTACTTACAAGTTTTCAACATGTTAATTTCAGCATACCAAGTATCTACTATTATTGTTATTTCATTATGAGTTATGTTTTTCTTTTTGAGAAATATTATGTTATTCTGAGTTACTATTTTGGCCATCTTATATACCGTACATTCCACGTATTGACGCTCTTAGGACAAGCATTATTTTATGATGCAGTAGCAAGTGACAGAGTTCCTCAACAACCGTTTTGTTGAGAACTAGACAACTTCCAGTTATTTGGTGAGGCCTCTTCTCAGTCAGAGGCTCTTGAGTTACTTATATTTTATTTCAGCATTTATTTTAGTTCTGGTTACTTGGGGCCTGTCCCAGTAGTCCTTTTAGGGAACTTTAGTAGAGGTTCCATAGATTATGTGTCAATATTCTAGTTCTAGTTTATTTAGTTATTGTTTGATAACCATTTACACTTAGTTTGTGTAGATAGTTCTTGTTATAGCTTGTTACTTTTACAGCCTTTCTACAGTTGTTTAAGTCTTTCGCTGAGTAAGTAGCCAGACCAAGTGGTTTGCTTGGGACCAGAAATGATCCCCGATTGCCAGCTACGTCGAGGGTATTGGCTCGGGGCGTGATAAACTTGGTATCAGAGCCAGAGTTCAAGAGTCCTAGGGAGTAGTCTATGGAACCATATCTAGTAGAGTCCGTATTATGGGTGTGAAATGCGCCACATCTATAATGGGGAGGCTACGGGACATTAGAAAGTGTCATCATCAATTGTTATTTTTTGTCTCATGCTACAAAGTATATCTCTGTAAAGTCCCTTTTAACTTGTGTTCTCACGCCATGTTTTCAGATCATGTCTCCTCGCAGAGCTAACAGACCAGTAAGGGGCAAAGGGCGCCTAACCAGGAGAAATGCAAACCAGTTTGGCCAAATTTTTGAGGAACCTAGAGGTCCAGCTGTGCTTATGGAGCAGCCACAACAAGTAGATATCTCCAACGCTAAACTTCGCTAGGCTATCCAGACTTTGGCTCAGGCAGTCACTACACAGGGAGGCCACCAGGGAGATGGCAGAAATGATGGGTCAGATACCGCCAGAGTTAGAGAGTTTCTAAGGATGAAACCACGAGAATTCATGGGATCTAATGTGAAGTAGGATCTTAAGAATTTCATTGAGAAGCTCCAGAAGATGTTCCAAGTTATGCATATAGGTGATGTTAAGCGAGTTGAGTTGGCTGCCTACAAGCTCAAGGGGGTAGCAGGGCAGATGGGGCACCCGAGGTGAGTTGGGCGGTGTTTGAGGAGGCCTTTTTGGGACAATACTTTCCCAGAGAGATGAGGCAGGCTAAGATAAGGGAATTTCTGAATCTGAAGTGGTAGAATATGAGTTTATGGGAGTATAGCCTCAAGTTTACTCAGCTGTCTATTATGCTCCAGCTATGGTGGTAGACATGCGTACTAGGATGGATCTTTTTGTGTCAGGGCTCTCTTGAATGACTAAGAGAGAAGGCAGCAATACGATGTTGATTGGAGATATGGATATAGCCCGCTTGATGACATATGTGCAGTAGGTGGAGGAGGAGAAGATGCAGGATAGGGAAGAGTTTAGGAGCAAGAGAGCCAAGACAGTAGGCCAGGAGACAAGTAAGAGGGGGGCTGGAGGTAGAAATCACTCATCTTTTCAGCCTAAGACAGTCGTACCAGTACCTTCATCTGCTAGTGCACCTGCACCGAGAGTCAGGAATAAGCAGGGATCACAACACTGCAGGTTTCTAAGCAGCCAGTCACAGGGTAGCGTAGCTCAAGGAGCTAACTGTTATCCTATTTATGGTAAGTGTGGTAGGTCTCATCCTGGAGAATGCCTTATGGGCACAAATGGTTGCTTCAAATATGGTCAGATAGGGCACTTTTTGAAGGATTGCCCTATGTGGATGTAGAATATGAGAGATAACAGATCACACACAGTTTTTTCAACACCGCAGGGAAAGCCACCTCACAAGGGCATTACAGCAGAAACAAGCAGGGGCATAAACCGCTTGTATACCATGGGCACCAGACAGTAGCATAAGAACTCACCAATGTGGCTACTGGTATGCTCAACATCTTTAATTATGATGTATATGCATTATTAGGCCCATGAGCCACATTTTCATTTGTAACCCCATATGTACCTGGGAAGTTTGGGGTCAATCCAGAATATCTTCTTGAGCCTTTCAGTGTTTCTACTCCTACTGGAGAGTCTATTTTAGCCCAAAGAATCTATAGGAGTTGTCCAGTCTCCATTTATCATAAGACTATTGTAGCTGATTTGGTGGAGTTAGATATGGTAGATTTCGATGTCATCCTAGGCATGGATTGGATTTATGCTGGGCATGCCTCCACAGGTTGCAGAACCAAGATATTCAAATTTCAATTTCCTAATGAACCAGTCTTAGAATGGAGGGGTAGCTCAGTTTTTTCAAAGATTCTATTTGTCTCATATCTGTCACAATCCAAAAATTTGGTGTGATGGCACTTGCTCAATTCCACCAGAACAAGTCAGCCTTAACTCCAAGGGAAAATAAATATAACACGCAGAAGTAATTTAACTTAGAGTAGATAACTAAAGCTAAGAAATTTCCATCAACTTCCTACCACCCAAGGATTGGTTGTCACGCGTACAAGCCACTAATCAATACTTAAAATCAAAGAAATACAAGTCCACACTGTCCTTCTTCTCTAATAGAACAAGTACAGAAAAAATAGGAACAAGAGAGTCAGCCAGATGATAACAGCTACCTCTCTACGTCTCCTAGGAATCCTTGGCGGATCAAGAAAATACTAATCACTGCCTGAGTTCACAACCTACACAAGTGTAAAAGCAAGGGGTGAGTATTAAATACCACGCGGTACCCAGCAAGTCAACCAACAAAATAAGGAAGTCTAATAGAATACACAAACTCCTTTCGTTTCAGTCAATCTCCACGACTACAACCTGCACAGAAAGTTATTTCGACCCAACAATACATAATATATAATAAAGATGGTATTTCATCGTATCACAATTTTCAAGCACAAGCTAATAGTGATAGCACAATCAATCATAAGGATAACACCATGCTATGCAACAGTATGTAAGGGTGAAATGCAATGCATTATGCAATTATAACATCACTGAAAATATCTCGACATCACATCATCGCCGACAAAGACCTCGGCATCACAATTTCATCATAAATTTGCTGGCATGTTACCTCAGCATCACAATATCATCATAAATTCACCAGCATATTACCTCGGCATCACAATATCATCATAAATTCGTCGGTATGTTACCTCGGCATCACAATATCAATATCCAAAATCAATGCAAATATACATTTCATAGAATGAATGAATGTGATATGAATTCCACAAACACGTTCACTCATTATTTTCAACCACAACAATATATATATATATATATTAAAAATATAGAATTCTCATCACTTTACTATATTTATCAATTCAAGTGTCATAATAACACGTCAACTCGCACTCACATTTTTAATCATCTCATCTCTTATAATATTAAAATATTTTACGTGTCACTCGTAGGAGAAAGGAAAATTTGGGAATTCTACGAGAATTACAAAGTTTTGAAAGTCCACTTGCCTTAGTCAAATCGCGGTCACTCTAACACTTTGGCCTTTTCTTTTTGAATGGAATCCTTAGCACCACGATCTAGTCAAATAAATTATTATTTTCCCTCTTAGTCACGATTTTAAATTTTATGCACAAGATTATATCAAAAGTACATATTTTCGATCACCATTTGTATCAAAATTAATATTTTTATTTATTCTTTCCGAGCATAAATTTTGTGAGTGGTACTAGATAGTACAATTAACTTATTGAATTAATTTGACGCGAAAATGAAAAAGTTTGAAGCTAAAATGAATTAAAAGTAAAAGATTGTAGAAGGAAATTCAAGCAGGCAGCTTAACGGATTAAAGTTAATATATATATACACTTTCTATTATTATATTCCTAAGCCATCATTTGAACTCTGCCAACTTGCCCAATTACTTTACAGAGGATAGGCATGCGTTTATGATTCCAAAACACGCGTGCTCTCTCTCTCCTTTGTTACAATTTAATTATTTGCTATACATATATACTCTTTGCCCTATATACTCTTTGCCCTATAAAACAAGTGTATGTTAATACATTAGAGCTTGTTCCCTTCTGTAATCTCTTTGAGTTTTTCTTCATATACTTTTCTTTCAACTTCAAGAACTACAACATGTTACTATATCAGGTACACTCCAATAGAGTTTGTGATTATTTTCTTTTTATGGTAATTCATCGGTTCCTCACCTCTTCACTTCAAATTCTAGGTAACCTTTCATATATTTATTTTATGTCAACATTCTGATTGTTATAGTTTATGTGCTTGGACACAGATTCTTACTAGCACTGCTTTTATTCATTTGTCTTCTAGTGGAGAATATTATATATATATATATATATATATATATATATACACACACACACGAAAATATCTTATTATAAAAGATTTAGAAAATAGGAGCAACTTACATAAATAAAATTGTTGAAACTCTACACAGTAAAACACCTCCCTTCAACTAATAAAATTCTCAAAATGTATATTATTTTTCTTTCGTATTTTGCTCTCTGTTTTGCTGCAAATGACCAGAAGGTGAGCTCTTATATAGAGGCATGCTTGGAGCCTCTTGCTCCAAAGTGGAGCATAGAAAACACTTAATGGAGCATTTGGAAATAATGGAGCACTCAAGACAAAGGAGCAATAATATTTAAAACAATGCAGCAGGTCGTTACATTATCCACCACTAAAAGCCATGTCCGTCCTCAAACATAAATTAAAAGAGAGTACCTGAAGTTTCGAAAAAATGAGGATATATAGCACGCATTTCTAACTCTATCTCCCAAGTCGCCTCTCTAACTGGACGATTCTTCCATTGTACCTTTACGGAAGCAATCTCTTTGTCTCTAAGCTTGCGAACCTGTCTATCCAAAATAGCAATAGGCTCCTTCTCAAATAACAAGTTTGGATTCAATGCCACCGAATCAAATGAGAGTATATGAGACTCATCGGGCACATACTTCTGAAGCATGGAGACATGGAATATAGGATGTACAGATGATAAGCTAGGTGGCAAGGCTAGTCTATAGGCCAACTCTCCAACTCTTTCCAAAATCTCAAATGGGCCAATAAATCAAGGGCTAAGCTTGCCTTTCTTCCCAAACCGCATCACACCCTTCATGGGTGATACCCTGAGCCAAACGTGATCGCCTTCCATAAACTCCAGGGCTCGAACCCTCCTATCCGCATAACTCTTTTGTCGACTCTGAGTAGCCAACAACCTATCCTGAATCATATGTACCTTTTCCTAAGCATATCTCAGAAAGTTTGCATCTAATGGGTCTGTCCTAGCAAATAAAACCAACCAATCGGAGATCTACACCGCCTACTATACAATACCTCGAATGGAGCCATCTGAATACTGAAATAATAACTATTATTATAGGCGAACTCTGCTAAGGGCAAGTGTTGGTCCCAACGGGTACCGAAATCAATCACACATGCTCGCAGCATGTCCTCCAATACCTGAATAGTCCGCTTAAACTGTCCATCTGTCTGAGGATGAAAGGCTGAACTCATATCCAGCCGAGTGCCTAGATCATGCAGCAAGGCCCTCTAAAAATGTGAAGTGAAAAGTGAACCCCGATCAGAAATGTTAGAAATAGGCACACCATGCAATCTAACTATCTAGTTGATGTAAAGCTCAGCTAACTTTTATACTGTATACTTAACCTTGACAGGAATGAAATGGGCTGACTTAGTCAATCGATCCATGACTACCCAGATAGAGCCATAACCGCCCACAGTAGTAGGCAAACCCACCATAAAATCCAGA
>JAABOM020061362.1:0-11076 GCA_011800125.2 Solanum clarkiae
TTATTATTATTATTATTTATGTAAGATTGTTCATGAGATCTAAAATAAATATTTATTTTATTACTTTTCTCTTTGAAGAATGGATGTGCTTTATCTGGATCAATAATCAACCGCGAATATATTTGTGTAGTTGGTAGTGGAACAACTCATGCAATTTTTAAATAAGAGAAATATTTTTCTACTTTAATCGGAAGAAAAACAAATGTTACTACAATATCTGGTAATGCAAAAATAATTGAAGGCTCCGGAAGAGCTATTATATTTCTCCCTAAGGGAACAAAAATTATTATAGAAGACGCATTATTCTCTTCTAAATACCCTAGAAATCTGCAAAGTTTTAAAGATATATGCAGAAATGGATATCATGTCGAGACACTAAATGGAATGAATATTGAATATCTTGGTATAACTAAGTGTATCTCGGGCCAGAAATATATTATTGAAAAAATTACCGACCTTGTTGTCTGACTTATATTATGCCGAAATTTATGTCAGTGAAGCACATTCGATCGTAAATCAGAAGTTTACTGATCCAAAATTTTTGTGCTATGACATGACCGAGTAGGTCATCCTGGATCAATAATGATGAGACGAATTCTTGAAAATTCCACTGGTCATTGTAATACTCGACAAAATTACCAAAATACCCCTAGAATGGAGACGCGCGCATAACACATTTTTCCAAGCTCGGATAGAAAATCCGAGATTGGATTTGTGATCAGCGTAGAAAATCGAGTCAGAAAATGGTCTCGGCCCGATTTAAGAGCAACTGGGTCAAAAAATAATTTTTGTAAAATTTATCAGAAACAGTAAGGGTACGCAACAGAGCCGCGATGCGGACCCATCGTAGAGCCAAAACGGTGCGGGTACGCAACAGCTCCGCGTCGCGGACCCATCGCGGATCCACATTTATATATTTCCTCAATTTTTTGAGAGGATTGAATTTCCGAAATTCACAGGTGCACTATAGGTCCGCGTTGCGGACCTGTTATCCCCACTTGTTCCACCAAGTTTAAAAATTTTAAATCTTTTGAGGGGCATTCTAGACTTTTCCCCACCTCTTCTAAACTTAACCCACGACCTATTTAGGTCGTTTTGAGGAGTAAATAGGGTCAAAAACCTCATTCTAAGTCCTTGTTTACAATACTTGAAAGTCAGGGCTTGAGAGAGAGAAGAAAGAAGATCGTGAGATTGAAAAATTCTTGATGGGTGGTTTGAGGAGCTTTATCCCAAGTATGTAAGGCTAAGCGAAAATATGGGATTGTTCTTCCATGTGCCCCATAGATGGTCATAGATGAGTTGAGACTCCATGAGTCTCTATATATGTTTCTTGAAATACTTTCTTGATTATTTTCTTGCAAATTGTATCTATTACATGTATTTTTATATGTTGATAATCATCATAAACTTGTTTTCTTGAATTGAATACTTTTCATGAGATATTGTATAAAACCCTATATGTTAACTTTTGAAAGCATGCATAAATGAACCTAGAGATGGAGTCTAGAGCCTTGACGTGAGTATGTTGATGGAAATCTTGATGTGAGTATGAGGTTGATGTATTTAAGCTTGACGATCCTACGAGTCTTCATAATTGAGTTTTTGATGTTATGTCTAAACGACTTCTTCTAATTAATGATTTGAGTCCTTGAGTTCTTAAATGAGAATTGCGTTCATTGAGATGAGTTAAAGTCCCTAAAATAATAGAGGACCCTTGAGTTTGAATTAATTGAGATTATGAGAGTCTCCATGAGACTAATCGAGATGATGAGTGCCTCTACGAGACTACTTGAGATGGTGACGAGGAGTCTTATGAGCATTAAGACTTGGGAGGAGTATCTATCACCGAAATAAGTAAGATTACGTTCCACTTGCACTCATTACCTACGTCGGCCCAGCATAAGAAAGGATTGAACCAATACATCTCATGGTCCCCCATTCAGATTCCTTGTGGATCATATTCATCCCTTACCTGGCAAGTACGGAATGACTGTGGCAACATCAGCATGATTGTTGTACAACCCGTGGCTCATAAGTGGTTGTTCTCAGTTAAGAGAAACTCCTAGAAAGTTCCCAAACTGAGTAATCTGAGTCGAGATCAGATGAGATGAGATGATGAGACGAGTTGAGATGAGATGAGTCCCTCTAAGATGAGTTTGATGTGATTGATGAGTTGATGCATCACTTGTCTACTCTCTATTATTTCTTTAGATAGACATTTGACATGTTGATTGATTTCTATATTGATATGGATTGTTATTTCTATATTATTCTACCTGTTTTGGTTCCACTCAGCTATTTTACATACCAGTACATTCCAAGTATCGACGTCCCCTTTTGGACTGCATCGTATTATGATGTAGATAAGCAGGACAGAGGTCATCAATAGGCAAATCATTGAAGACCTTCGAGCGTTCAAAAAATTGGTGAGCCTCCCCTACTTCGGAGGATTTATAACATTATTTTCATCATGCTTTAGAGTTAGTTTTGCTTATCTTTTTATTTTGATTGAGGTAGCCATGGGTCTATCATTGGCACCACCTAATAGTATTAGAGGCTTCATAGACTGGAGTCAGATGTTGATGTTGGAACTTGTGAGCTAGTTTCTTTCTACTAGCCTTTCATTATATTACTATGTGAGACTAGATGATTAGATGTGCCCATTTATTCTTTATGCCTTCCGCTGATTTGTAGAATGTGTGAATGGACGAATATAATAAAGCCAAATAGTCCATTCACACATTCTACAAATCGCTTTGGGACTAGCAATAGTCTCTGGGTGCCAGCCACGTCTTGGGTCCCCTCCCGGGGCGTGACAAACTTGGTATCAGAGCACGAGTTTAAGTGTACTAGGGAGTCTATGAAGCTGTGTCTAATAGAGTCTTGTTTATAGGTGTATTATTGACCACACTTGATAAACAGGAGGCTATATGATATTAGGAATTGTTTCCCTTCATTCATGTTCTAAATCGTGCTATAGAGTTATACTCTATGAAAGTTCTATTCTAATTCGTACTTTGCGTGTTGCAGAATTATGATCAGGCCTCCCAAAAGAGCCGTCAGAGGTAGAGGGCGTCCCATCAGACAGAATGTCAATCCACTTGAGCCTCAAAGACATGAGGTGCCCGTGGATCAAGATGTCCCTATTGTAGCCCCCCCAAGATGAGCTCTCCAATGCTGAGCTTTGTCAGGCTATCAAAACTCTAGCCCAGGCTATTACAGCACCTGCTGCGAGATCAAGAGTTGCTCGATAGGATGCCCATAACACTTATAGAGTCCGAGAATTCTTAAGGATGAGTCCGCCTGAGTTCACACGTCTGCATCCATTAAGGATCCTGAGAACTATGTTGAGGAGCTTCAGAAAATATTCCAAGTAATGCATGTGGCCAATGTTGACAAGGTAGAACTGGCTGCTTATCAATTAAAGGGGGTGGCTACATTATGGTATAACCAGCGGGAGAAAAGTAGAGGGGAGAATGCCCCTGTGATGACTTGGGCTTTGTTCGAGGAAGCTTTGTTGGGACATTTCTTCCCAACGGAGAGGAGAGAGGCAAAGGTGAGGGAGTTTTTGAACTTAAAATAGGGCTCTATGACTGTACAGGAGAATGGGCTGAAGTTCACACAATTATCCCGCTATGCTCTGGATATGGTTGCTGACATGAGGGGAAGGATGGGGATGTACGTGGATGAGTTGAATAGAGGGCCAAAGAGAGATAGGAGGGAAGCTATGCTTGTGGGTGACATGGATATTGGGAGATTGATGACCTTTGTACAATAGGCTGATGAAGAGAGACAACAGGGGAAGGAGGAATTCAGAAGTAAGAAAGCTAAAACATCCAGCCATAGGGTTGGGAAGAGAGCAAATGGAAATCGATTTCCAGCACCATCATCTGCTAGTGCACCTACACCTAGAGTCAGAAATGATCAGAGGTCTCAGAATGTTGGAGCATGTGGGTCTCAGTCATAAGCTAGTATAGCTCAAGGTTCACGAGGAAAGCCACCATGTGGTACACGCGGTAAGCTACACTTGGTTAGGTGTCGTAAGGGGACTGATGCGTGCTTCTGGTGTGGTCAAGTAGGGAATTATCAGAGAGACTGTCCAAAGCAAGCTGAACAGGCTCAATCTTTTGCCCTAGCCCTGCCAGCTAAGGGAAATCAGAGAGGTACCACTTCAGGCACAAGTGGAGCTACAAACCATTTGTATGCCATGAGCAATCGACATGATCAGGAGAACTCCCCAGATGTGGTGACGGGTATGATTCGAGAGTCTTTTCTATTGATTGTTATGTGTTGATGGATCCTAGTGGAACCTTATCTTTTGTAACTCCTTATATGGCCAGTAGATTTGATAAAACCCCCGAGAGTCTTCTCGAACCTTTTGATGTTTCTACTCTCGTGGGTGAGTCCATTTGAGCTGAGAGAGTCTGTAAAGCTTGCATAGTGTCCATCCATCATAAGGATACTATCATTGATCTGAATGAATTATATATGACTGATTTTGGTTTGATCATCGGCAATGCCTCCGTTGATTGTAGAGCCGGGACCGTTAAGTTCCAATTTTCAAATGAACCGGTTCTAGAGCGGAAGGGTGATTCTGTAGCACCTAAAGAAAAGTTTATCTCATACCTTATAGCCAGAAAGATGATTGTGAAGGGTGTATTTACCACCTTGTAAGAGTTAAATCTGACGATGTTGAGTCCCCAACTCTTGAGTCAGTTCCATCATGAATAAGTGTCCAAAAGTGTTTCCTGAGGATCTTCCCGGAGTCCCTCCTAATAGGGAGATTGATTTCGAGATTGATGTCCTTCCTGATACCCAGCCTATCTTAATCCCACCATATAGGATGGCCCCCACTGAACTGAAAGAATTGAAGGAGCAGTTGAAAGATTTGTTAGAAAAGGGCTTCATAAGGCCAAGTGTTTCTCCGTGGGGTGCTCCTGTCTTATTCGTGCAAAAGAAAGATGGGTCTCTCAAAATGCGTATTGAATATAAGCAACTGAACAAGGTCACCATAAAGAACAAATATCCTCTCCCAAAAATAGATGGCTTGTTTGATAGATGGCTTGTTTGACCAACTTCAGGGTGCCTCTTGTTTCTCAAAGATAGACCTTCGATCTGGTTACTATTAGTTGAAAGTGAGGGAATGTGACATTCCAATGACAACCTTTAGGACTAGATATAGTAATTTTGAGTTCTTGGTCATGTCCTTTGGGTTGACAAATGCACCTACAGCCTTTATGGATTTGATGAATAGAGTGTTCAAACAGTATCTTGATATGTTTGTGATTGTGTTTATTGATGATATTTTGGTGTATTCAAGAGATGAAGAGGAGTATGCAAAACATCTCAGAATCGTCCTTCAAACTCTTAAGGACCATGAGTTGTATGCGAAGTTTTCGAAATGCGAATTATGGCTTAAATCTGTGGCTTTACTAATATTATCTATGCTGATGGTATTCGAGTAGATGTTCAAAAAATTGAAGCGGTTAAGAACTAGCCCAGACCAACCTCTCCAACTGACATGAGAAGTTTCTTGGGGTTAGCAGTCTATTACCGCTGATTTATTGAGGGATTTTCTTCCTTATCCGCACCATTGATAAAGTTGACTCAGAAAAAGGTCAAGTTTCAGTAGTTTGACGAGTGTGAGAAAAGTTTTCAAGAGTTAAAGACTAGATTGACTATTGCACCAGTCCTAACCTTGGCCGATGCAACTGAAGATTTTGTGATCTATTGCGATGCTTCGAGAGTTGGATTGGAATGTATGTTGATGCAGAGAGGGAAGGTGATAGCCTATGCTTCCTGACAACTTAAGATTCATGAGAGGAATTATCCAACCCATGATCTTGTGTTGGCGACGGTGGTGTTCGCACTCAAAACTAGCGTCACTACTTGTATGGAGTGCATATGGATGTGTTCACTGGCCACAAGAGCTTGCAGTGTGTCTTCAGTCAGAAAGAGCTCAACCCGCGACAGAGAAGATGGTTAGAGTTGCTCAAGGATTATGACATGAGTATTCTTTACCATCAAGGTAAAGCTAACATCGTTGCTCACACTCTTAGCAGTTTGTCAATGGGTAGCACAACCCATGTGGAGGAAGGAAAGAAGGAGCTAGCTAAAGAAGTGCACCGGTTAGCTCGATTAGGAGTCCAACTTGAGGGGAATGATGAGGAAGGAGTTAATATCTAGAATGGGTCTGCTTCATCTTTGGTGGCAGAGGTGAAAGAAAAGCAAGACCGAGATCCTGTTCAACTCCAATTAAAGGAGGTCATCCACAAACAAAAAGTGATGGTCTTCTCTAAAGGGGGAGATGGGGTGTTGAGGTACCAAAGTAGATTGTACGTCCCAGATGTTGATGGTATACGAGATAGAATCATGGTTGAAGGTCATAACACTAGGTATTCCATTCATCCTGGCTCTACCAAAATGTGCCATGACTTGAGAGAAATCTATTGGTGGAGTGGAATGAAGCGGAATATTGCTGAATTTGTTTCCAAGTGCCCAAACTGTCAGCCAGTGAAAGTTGTGCACCAAAGCCCATGTGGATTAGCTCAAAATTTTGAGATTCCGAAATGGAAGTGGGAGATGATCAATATGAACTTCAACACAGGTCTACCGAGGTCTCAAAAGAAACATGGTTTAATATGGATGATTGTAGATAGGATATCTTGAACCGTTGATAGAAGATTTATTTACTGCTACATTTGCAGATTGTCGGTTTGATGAAATAATTTTCCCGCAATTAGGGGGAGAGAAAAAGAAACCCCAAAAAAAAATTGGAGATATTGGAGAAATTGCGTGGAAAGTCTCATCACTATCTCATTTTGATCCATGTACACATATTTGTGAACAGAAGGTCCAAAAGATCATCCATTTGCAGATAATAGCAAATCAAATGCCAGATGTATTTACTAATTTAAAATGGATAACTAAGTCACATAACACCACAGTGAATGTGCCTATTCGGATTGATGTTCCAAAGGGACCATCGGCTAGTATTACAACTTCTGAATCCCAAACACGCCTGAAGCGTGGTAGACAATTGGGTTCAAATGATAAACATCCTAGAAAGAGAAGCGTAAAGAACAATAAAGATGATACTGCAAAGGAACCTCCTGAAGAAGGTCAAGATTTGAGAAATCCTTATTTTCTTGAAGAAATGAGAGAACTCGAAACTTCAGTGAATGAAGAACTTCCAATAAGTTTTACTAATGATGAGATAAATTTAGATCGATCGAAAATTATAGTGGATAATATTTTTGCATATAATGTTGCACTTAACCTCATATAAGAGAGTGAGGATCTTGAGTCTAAATCCATCGAAGAATGCCGATGCAGAGATGATTGACCAAAATGGAAAGAAGCAATTCAATCTGAGTTGAATTCACTTTATAAGCATGAGGTATTTGGACCTGTTGTTTAAACCCCTGATAGTGTGAAACCAGTTGGCTATAAGCAAAATGAGAGAAATGAAATTGTAAGATATAAAGCACGCCTTATTGCACAAGGCTTCTCTCAAAGACCCGCTGTCAACTATGAATAAACATATTCACCTGTTATGGATGAAATAACTTTTAGATATCTCATCAATTTAGTTGTACATGAAATTCTTGAAATACATCTAATGGATGTAGTTACAGCTTACCTTTATGATTCACTTGATAGTGAAATTTATATGAAAATTCCAGAAGAATTTTAATTTCCTGAAACATGTACTAAGTCTCGAGAAATATTCTCAGTCAAATTGCAAAGATCATTATATGATCTGAAACAATCAGGGCGTATGCGGTACAATCGCCTGAGTGAGTACTTGTTAAATGAAGGATATATAAATGATATCATTTGTCCATGTATTTTCATTAAGAAAACGGGATTAACATTGTAATACTCGCCATTTATATTAATGATACAAATCTCATTGGAACTCTCGAAGAGGTCCAAAAGACAATTGAATATTTAAAGAAAAAACTTGAAATGAAAGATCTCGGAAAGACAAAATTTTTTCTGGGTCTGCAAATTGAACATTTAGCAGACGAGATTATTGTTCATCAATCTGCCTACATCGAGAAAATCTTAAAACGATTCTATATGGACAAAGCATATCTGTTAAGTACTCCAATGGTTGTTAGATCACTTGAACCAAATAAAGATCCATTTCGTCCTCCAAAAGAGGATGAAAAACTCATTGGTCCTGAAGTACCATATCTCAGCGCTATTGGAGCACTTATGTATCTTGCGAACTCAACGAGACCTGATATAACATTTTCTGTTAATTTTCTAGCAAGGTATAGTTCTTCCCCACCACGAAGGCATTGGAATGGTATCAAGAATATTTGCGATACCTGAAAAGTACAGTTAATATGGGTTTATTTTATACTAACAAAGACTGTGCAGATCTTGTTAGTTATGCAGATGCAAGTTATTTATCAGAATCACATAAATCTTGATCTCAAACAGGCTACTTGTTTACGTACGAAGGAACTGCTATATCATGGCGATCTACAAAACAGTCCGTCGTTGCTACTTCTTCAAATCATGCTGAAATAATAACAATTCATGAAGCAACTAAAGAAGGTATGTGGTTGAGATCGATGATAAACTCCATCCAAGAGAAGCATGGACTGAAAAATGATGTCAAAATACCTACGGTCATATTTGAAGACAATGTCGCATATATAGCTCAGTTGAAAGGTTGCTTTATAAAAGGAGACAAAACAAGACACATTTCACTAAAATTATTTTTTACACATGATCTTCAGAAGAAAGATAAAATTGATGTACAACAAATTCGTTCTAGCGATAATCTTGCAGATTTATTCACTAAGGCATTACCAACGTCAATATTCGAGAAGCTAAGACACAAGATTGGAATGCACCGTCTCCAAAGTATCAAATGAAACTTTTATCAGAGGAGTAAATACGCACTGTATGATTCCCTTGGCCAAGGTTTTGGCCCAGTGGGTTGTCCTGGCAAGGTTTTTAACGAGGCAGCTAATGATGCGTATTAAAGTTACATAGAACCTTCCCTTTTACATAGACAAATCAGGGGGAGTGTTAAAGTATGATTTGTTTATTAAATGTTAAGTTCAATAATTAAATGTTAGGTTCAGTAGTAAAAATATTCGGTACATAATTGTAACTATAAATACCCCTCTCTTTGTACATAGTAAAACACATAAGAAAGAAAAATATAAACACTTCAATTCATATTCTCTACTTTCTTAAGCTTTAAGCTAATTTTTCCTTTTAATTCATAAAAGTTAATTATATATTTTATAACACATCAATCATTTTGTTTTTCTTTTTTGGTACATTTCTTCCTTTTGCTGAATCGAAAAATATTCGCTGAAAATACCTACTGACATATGACTGTTTCTTCGATTCTGGCGCACCAATTTGAAACATTCAATCTGTTGGTGAAAATTATAATAATATTACAAAAATTACAATTGAGAATTAAAATTAAAAATAAAATTCTTCAGGTTGAGGCGCGAATATCTCACTCTCTTTAAGGAGATTCAAGCCTACTGCAGCAAAATAAAATATTTTCACCGGTCCAGCAGTATTCACGTTGACTTATCCCCTCCAGGATACAACAACCTTTTCACATAATGTGTAACTCAATAACTCTAGACAAAAGTCGAGTATTAAGCTCCACAAAATAGTTACACATCCCTTCAACTAATAAAACTCTCAAAAATATTATATAAACAATATATATTTGTTTGTTTTGCTCATTGTCTGAATGTGTTTTCTCTTTCATTTTCTGCACTATGTCTATCTTATTTTTTATTTTTTTAACATGAGCAGAATGATACATATTTATAGAGAGGATAATCTGCCCCTTCAACTGCTCCAAGGAGCATTAAATAAAGAAACTTTCGATGGAATTACCACTTAAAATATTAAAAAACACGGATGATAGTGGCTAAGCCACTTTGAAGAATTAAATTCCGACTTACAAACATTAAAAATAAAACACGGATGACAGTGGCTAAGTCACTTTTAAGAATTAAAAAATAATGGCCAACATACTTAGAAAAGATGTTAAAAATGTCCTAACAATCTCCTACTTATTTTTAATATTATAAAGAGAGTTTATTAGCTGAAGGAAGACTACTATGCATAATAAAGGTGTGCTCTGCATTAAACCTCCACTTAGTGAAACAATAACTTTTACTCTAGAGTCGCAGTGGTCTCAGACTTGAACTATGACTGTTTAAGGAAAATAAAATATTATTGCTCACACATAATAATCAAGGTGTTGATATGAGATTTACTAACCAGCACATTACGGCCTTGTGATATCCCATTTTCATGAGTGTCTTTGAGAATAAGCTCAATTCTCATAGGAAGTAGCCTACTTTCACACTCACATAGGTAAAATTTGTCAAGAATATTCCTATAAAATTTACACTCCACCCATACGGGCTACAAATTTTCATTAAGAGATTTTTGAACTCAGCCTCTACAACTCACTACAAGAAATAATGCACTCGCACCATTGGGAGGGAATAAATAATAGTGCATTTTCACAACAAGTCATCCTATGATTCGTTCTTCCTATTGAACCTGGTTATAGGATCTCTAGTCCCCAGATTGGGTTTCCTTATATATGACTCAGGAATTTGTAGGCTTTTCTCTTGTTAAGTCCTTAGTAAGAGGATTCGCAATAATATCACAAGATTTGACATAATCAACATCAATGGTACTACTTGTCAAATATGATCTTACATTACTGTGTTTCCTCCTTATAGGTCTGGATTTACCATTACAATAACGATTTTGAACTTTACCAATTGCAGTGGTGCTATAACAATAAATTAAAATAGGAGGAATTGATTTTTCAAAATAAGAAATTTGAAATAATAAATCTCTCAACCAATTCGCTTCCTCACTAGCTGAAGCTAAAACAATTAGTTCAGCCTCCATGGTAGAGTTAGTAATAATAGTTTGTTTTTTTGATTTCCATCAAATAGCACCACCATAGAAAGTAAAAATATATCCAGTAGTAGAACAAGAATCACCGGATTAAGTATTCCAATCTGCATCACAAAAGCCTTCAAGTACAACATAATA
>JAABOM020061363.1:0-11075 GCA_011800125.2 Solanum clarkiae
CGAAAGTTGCATTGACTAACTGCTACTTCACAATTGAAAGAAGCGCAGACAGTTTGAAGAGCCATTTTGCTTTATTCTATCATACCCAAAGCCAAAAAATAATGAATCTTTGGCTCCATCCGAGATTGATGAAAAGGTCTAGATCTGGAGTAATTACAAGAAATTCAGGCGAATTAACCTACTTATCTCTCGAAAGGTGGGGGGTGTTGTAAATATAATAAGTAAACCTAAACTAGAAGTAAGTATTGTGAATTCAGTGAGAGAAGTAACTAAGGTATTGTGTTCCCATAAATTCCTAGCTTAGTATAGCTAGATAGTTGTAATCTTTTCTAGTGTGCAGCATGTAAAACTTGTAAGTTAAGTTTACCAAACCCTTTGATCCAGGCAAGAGGTAAAGTTTATATGTGATTTGATCCATCTCCGTTGTGTGATATTACTTTACTCTTATTTTTTGTTCCAATACAACTACCCCTTGATTCGGTTAGATTGATTAGACGAGAGGGATCACATCAAATTCTACTAATTATTCCCTTATCTCATTCATTACTACCTTGATCCAGTAAGTAAGAATTAGGTGAGTTTATAACGTTGGTTGCCATTAAAAAGCATTTTGGATGAAGGGATTAATTAATACATGCATGCACACTTTCCAAGAATTATGGATTATCTGGTTTTACCTTGTTAGTTCTTCATGGTTCCATAACCCTAGTTATAGATTTAGCTATGTATGATCATTGTAGATGAAAGGACCATGTTATGAAATACCATAAATAAATTCTTACAATGATGAATTTAAGAACAAGATATCCAAAATTCTTCATAGGAAAACACAATGTAATAATCTCAATATAAAAATCACAAAGTATGAGTTCTCATAGTGTTTCTGCCCTCTCTCGTGCGTCTCTCTTCAGAAAACCTAAAAAAAATCTATTTATAATAAATAAAACTCAAATCCAAAACAAAATAGAAAATCTAGATTAAATAGCTTCTATTGATAAGATTATGAGTTGTATGTGAAACCACGACCCGACCTGGGCTTCGTGCTCTGCACTTTTCAAAATTAGGCTTCAACTTTCGAGACCTTTTTATGGGCCATCTTCTGACTTATGCAAGTAGAGGGTTTCGTCGGCTGACTGTACTAATACTTTTCAAAGCTTGATCCTCTAGGAATGACCTTATCTACGACCCGTCTTTAAACTTATGACTTGTAAGTCGCTTCGTCTGACAATACTTGAATATTCATTATGTTTTCTGATCTTCAACCCATGGAAGCACCTACGAGTCATGAATATATCCATGAATCATCTAACAACTCGTGGATGTAACATTTGAAACTTGTCCCTTCATTGGATCTGACTCACGAAACCAACTTACAGCTTGTGGAGTAAAACAATGACCCATATAGTTGTTCGCAAATCACCAAAAATTTCAATTCTACAGAACTTTATCCACATTATGTCAATTCTGTTATCCTGCACAATTAACATAAGAACACATCAAACCCACTAATATCGCTTTGAGAACATATAAAATTCCAAGTTTTAAGTATCAAAAGTACTATATTTTAGCAGCATATCACGGATACATAATCTATGGCAGGTGACATTGATTACACCGGGAATGGACCTTATGAGATGGGGCAAGTGCATGGACCGATATGTACTCCATGGGTTTCATACTAATTACATCAGCGGATGTGTATCGTAGGACAACCATACATCATGATTACATGATATTTTATTTATTCATATAATTTCGTACTGTTTCATCACATTTCATATCATTCACCTAGTGATTATGACTTGATTAGATTATTTGAGATTGAATATGAGATTATTCCTAGACTATATCTATGAGTATTTGAGTTTACTTTGAGACTTTTATTATATATATCTGGGCTATATATTGATACATTGGTTGTATATCTATTTTTTACCTTGTAAAAACTATTAGGTATAATTATTGTATAGTTTATATACATTGTTGTTGTGTTGAGACTTTCCTAAGTTCAAACGTGTAGTTCAACGGTACATGATTGGTGTGGAAAGAGTGTTTTGTTTAGTATGCTTTATTTGAGTTTAGGTCTTCTTGCTGAGTGTCTGTTGTTTTTTGTACTCACAACTACTTCTACATACCTATGTAGGTTGTGATCCTGGTTCTACTTGAGATAGCAATCTTCTTTGATAGATCGAGTATCTGGACGTTCGAGAGGTAGTAACTTGTCTATATAGGCAGACTCTCGAAGTTTTTTATTTTATCTTGTATTCTATTTGAGAACTGAGTAAGACTTGTATTTCTTTTTCTTCACTATGCTTTTACATTAGAGGCTTGTACGTATACCACCAGTCTTAGGATGGTTTGTAGATTTGATTATCTCATGCTTATCCTAGCTTATTAGACTTTATTCCTTCCATTTTTAGTGTTGTGTATTGAATTGAGCAGGTTTAGGTTGTCTTGTCTTTGTGGGTTAGGCAAATGTCATCAAACCCTATTTTGGGTTGTGACAATTTTGTATCAGAGCCTTGGTTTATAGGTTTCACATGTGTACAAGCCTAACCTAGTAGAGTCTTAAGGATCAGTGTGGAGACATCCATTGCTTATGCTTGAGAGGCTACAGAGACTGTTAGGAGAATACTTTTTGTTCTTTTAATTCCTTTCATGCATGGTGGTTGTGGGGTTGTTGAATACTATGTATTCTTCTGGTAGATGGCCAAGACTAGATTCCTATCTATGGGAAGAGCTGAAAAGCCAACTCAGGATGTTACTGTTGAGGACCCAACTTAGGGCAGAGGCAGAAGTAGATCCAGAGGACGTGTTAGAGGTCAAGGACGTGCCCGTCATTCAAAAGAATGTGTTAGGGGTCAAGGACGTGCCTGTGGTTCAACACCTACTAGAGATTTCGACAGAGGTATCTCATCCGAGCCTCTAGTCGAGCCTAGGTAGGACCAGGTTCCTCCATAGGTTAAGGATCCAATGACTATTCAGGACACTCTTCATAGGATAATGGTTATGCTTGAGACTACTTCCTGAAGTGTTCCACACGGACCAATTAAGGGTGACGTTCCCCCTTCTCGAGTGCTGAAGCGACATCGTAGTGTCAGTGAGTTTGTGGTATACCATTATGATTTTATGGGCCATACACCTTATATTCCTCCTCATGTGTAAGTTGACACACCAACAATGATGGTTCCTCCAACCTAGGTTATTCATGAGCTGGCATTGGCAACAAATGACCAACAAAGGTATGAGTGATTTCAGAAGATGAAACCACCTCAGTTTTGTGGTGGTAGGGGGAGGATGCATCTGAGTTTCTTATTTTAGGCTATGAGATATTGGAGGCGATGGAGCTAATAGATTCTTGGGGATTTAGGTTTGTTGCCTTATAATTACAAGGAGAGGCATGGGAGTAGTGGAGATCTTACATGCGCTCCAGGCCAGCGGGGTCCTCACCGGTTGAGTATGAGGTATTTTTAGAGGCTCTCCAAGAGCGGTTCATCCCCCAGAGTGTTTGGGAGAAGAGTAGGTCTAGATTTGAGACTCCAACTCAGGGAGGTATGATAGTGGCCGACTATAAGGCTTGATTTTATTAGTTGTCTCGACATGTCTTATCATTGACACCTATAGAGATAGAGAGGATTTGAAGATTTGTGGAAGGGCTGGAATTCTCTATTCATTCCTATGTGTTCAGGTATTCAGACGAGGGTACATCTTCTTAGACCATAATAGGTATCGCCAAGGAGGTGGAGTTTCTACTGAAGGAGGATTTGGAGACCCCAAGAGGATCCGAGCATCTGGTTATTTCATGGGTACCTTATTAGGAGGTAGGGGTTTTCATAAAGAGGGTAGTACTTCTCAGCACTGGGGCCTAGTTCGAGCTTCATTACAAGCTTTGAAGGGTGGTTAAGGCCCTCATGGTTCACGAAGTTATGGATAAGGATCATCCGGTTCCTAGTAGAGGCTTGCGAGTTGAGGTGGTTACAATATTCCCCCTTCATCTTCTTAGTGCTCTCCTTACCCAAGGTCATGTTTGGGGTGTGGTTCTCTAGATCAGATGATTAGATATTTCTCTCACTAGACTTATACAAAGCCATAATGCTCTCTTATTAGAGTACCGATAAGCGATCAGGCTCCCCTAGCTTGAGATGCAGCCCCTCAAATTAAGGATCATGATAGGGAATAGCCAACTAGAAGTGGGCATACTCTGGGTAGGGGTATAGGTGATGCAATGGGACAACAGGGCGGTTGAGTTCCTACTCAGGTAATTGGTGATATAGGCGGTCATTTTTATGCTTTTCCTGGGAGGACCGAGGCTGAGGCATCTTATACCATTATTAGAGGTATTGTACTAGTCTGTCACAGGCTTGCATCAATATTATTTGATCCTAGTTCTACATATTCTTATGTATCTGCATATTTCTCTACAGAGTTTGATTTATTGTGTGATTGTAAGCTTGTGCTCGTGTATGTATCTACCTAGTAGGTGATCATTTAGTGGTGCATTGCGTCTAGTGATCCTATCTTGTGTCTTTCTATGGTTATGATACTTGTGTTGATATGATTATTCTTGATGTGGTTCACTTTGATGTCATATTGGAGATGTATTGGCTTTTACCTCATCGAGCTATTCTTGATTGTTATGCTAAGACTATGACATTAGCTATTCTTAGTAGACCGAGTATTGTATGGTAAGGTCCAACTGATTCTTATCCCAACAAAGTTATTTCTTATATTCTGGCATGGAAACTAGTGGATCAAGGTTATCTTGCTTTTTTGCCATTCATTTGTGATGAAGATGCTGAGCCACCACTGATGGTGTCTATTCCTATTACTTGGGAGTTTGTTGATGTGTTTCCTATAGACCTTCCTGGAATCCTCTTGATAGGGATATTGACTTTGCTATTGACCTTGAGCTAGGCACTAAGCCCATTTCTATTCCTTCATATCGTATGGCGCCAGCTGAGTTGAAGGATCTAAAAGAGCATCTTCAAGATTTGTTAAGTAAAAGGTTCATATGCCCTAGTGTATCATTATGGTGTGCCTTAGTCCTATTTGTGAAGAAAAAAAATGGTTCTACGAGAATGTGCATTGATTATTTGTATCCGAACAAAGTAACGGTCAACAATAAGTATCCTTTCCTATGATTGATTTTTTTTTACTAACTTTAGGGTGCAACATATTTTTTAAGATTTATTTGAGATCTAAATATCATCAGCTGAGGATCAAGCCTCTAACATCCTTAAGACGACTTTCCTAATAAGGTGTGGGCACAATAAGTTCCTTGTTATGTCATTTAGGCTGACTAATATCCAACAACATTTATAGAGTTAATGAATGGAGTATTTAGGCTGTACTTGGACTCTTTTGTAATTGTCTTCATTGATGATATATTGGTCTACTCTAAGACCAAAGCTGAACATGAGCAACACTTGAGGATTGTACTTCAGCGACTTAAAGAGGAGAAATTGTATATTAAGTTCTCCAAATGTGAATTTTGGCTTGGCATTTTTGGATTATGTTGTGTCTAGAGAGGGTATTCGAGTTGATCCTGCAAAGATCGAGGCAGTTCAAGGTTGGACAAGGCCTATTTCATCTATCGAGATTCACAGTTTTATGGACATAGCTGGATATTACAAGCAGATTGTTCAGGGATTTTCTTTTATAGCAGCCCCATTGACCAAAATCACTCAGAAGAATGTTCCATTCCATTGGTCAGATGAGTGTGAGAAGAGCTTTCAAAAGCTTAAGGTATTATTAACCACAACTCTTGTTCTGACTTTAAGGATGATATTGGCTTTACTGTATATTATGATGCATCGGATGTTGACTTAGGAGAAGTTTTGATATAAAAAGGGAAGGTGATTTCCTATGCCTCTAGGTAGTTGACTCACGAGAAGAATTATTCTACCTATGACTTATAGTTGGCAATTGTTATTTTTATGTTGAAGTTGTGAAGGCATTATTTGTATGGTGTTCATTATGAGATCTTTACTAGACATCGCGGCCTACAATACATCTTCAGTATGAGAGACTTGAATTTCAGAATAAGGAGGTGGATCGAGCTCTTAAAAGATTATGATTTGACCATTATGTATCAACTGGGTAAAGCTAACATTGTGCCCAACGTGAATCGAAAAGACTCTATTATGTATTCCTTGAATATCTTATAATTCGTGTATTATTTCACAAGTTCAACTTTGTATTCTTTTATAAGAGGAAAAATTATATATAAAAAAGGTCACATTCAATTTTTAGGTCACTCGTATCGAAAAATAATTTTTCGATGAAATTGCTCAAAATAGAAAAGTCTGCAAGCAAAGGCGCGCCATACCCTTGCTCTTCTATAGTTCAATAATTTTTAAATTTCGTTTTAAGTCTAGAAAGTTAATTAAGACTTATCCCACCACCTTTATTTACGTGAATCCACAAAAACTTTTCTTATTTTGAGACCTAAATCTCTCTCTAAAGACTCTCAAGTCCTCCCAAACTTCTCTCTAAACTCTTTCATCAATTTCTCTCAATTTCCTGTGGGATCAAGCTTCCTCCATTGAAGACAAACTTCAATAAAGGTTTCTCAAAGTCTTTCAAGTCTTCTTCTCTAAGTTTAACGGTTTAAAAGGAATGTGGGTTTCTTCATTTATGGGTTCTTCCACCAATGGAGTCACAAAACCTAATTTACTAAATTCTTTAAGTTTTAATATTGATTTCTTATGGGTTCTTTCTAATTACCCTATCAAGCATGAATTATATTTAGATTCTTCATTTATTGCATGAGTTCATTTAAGGGTTTTCAATTATGAAGATATTTTATGATTATTAAAGCTATGAAAGTTATGATACCATGAGTTATTATGAAAATAATAATTTTATGAGATTAATTGCATCATTCTATGTCTAAAGTTGAAAGATGATATGTATAATTGTTGTGGGTTACCTAAGAATGATTTGAATTGATGATTTTCATTAAATTGATGCATGTTCCTCTCGAGTTACATGATTTAAAGTTTGAATGCATGCAATCCATACAATTATCATATCAAAGTTTACATGAGATTATGATCTCTAAGGATGAGGGTTCAATTACAAAGTTATGAAAGTTAAAGTTATATGTTTAAAATCCCTTTTATGAAAGTTAAAGTTAAAGATGATAAAAGGACAATTCTCACCAAAAGATAGATCCTTTTGTTAAGAATCAAGCCCTATATATGGATCTCAAGTTAAGATGAGCTACTCCTTATATATAATGATGATGAAGCTATGCTTTTAAGTTTATGAATGTCTATGATTATGCATATGGTTTCTAATGTATTATATGAGAATGACTTAGCACCGAATGGGGCAATTGATGGGGTTTGGTAAGGGAACCCTAGAAGCCACCTTTGTCTTATTAATTATGTACCAACATAGGAGCCCTTATAGGCTAAGCTAGGCTAGTCGATCCACATAAGCCAAAATATTTTTTTAAGATGCAATTGCGAGTTATCAAAGTCATGGAGTTCTACCTTGGAAAGTAGATTCTCCTTCTCCCAATGAAGGAGTTCATTGGCCTTTTTCTAACACAAAAAGTTCATTGTCCTTTTCCCAATAGGAAGAGTTCCTTAGATTTCAAGTTGCAGCTCACTTGGTCTTTTATGTCGCTTATGGTCTTCTTCCACAAGTATGATATAAAGAAGTTATGTTTTATGCAAGTTTTTGTTAAAGCATACTTATGCATGTCATATTGAACTTATATGATTATGAAGCATATTATCTATTATTATATTGCATCCCATATACTAGTACATTCTAAGTCCTAACATATACGTTTTGCCTACATGATCTAACTATGTAGGGACCAGAGCTCCTATTCATCCTCCTCCACATGGCTAGCTTGGCTTATGAAGATCATGAGTGGTGAGTCCTCCGTTTTAGGGACAATATCCAATTTCTATCTTGCTTATATTGTTTTCATTTTACTTAGTACTTTGAGAGTGAGCCCGAGACTTATCTTGGCCCTTGTCCTACTCACAGTTTTGAGGTGTTGTTAGATACTTATGCTATGTACCTATGATAAGATGTTGAGCATTTATGAAGACTTATCCTTTAGTCCCTATTTCCTATGTGACACTATTTGATATTGTTTTCCTAAGTCTCTATTTTCCCATTGCTTGAGTTATACTTACCCTCCCCTTAGTCTTGCTTGCTATATGATCATGCAAATTCCTTTCCCTTATCTATCCCCATAGTGTGACTCTAAAGCCCCATTTTCCATAGACTTATTTTGTTGATGTTTGTTTTATTTTCACAATCAAGGATATGAAAATGATATGCTAAGAGGCTTGTATGGTTAACTTTGGTTTTTTCATTCTCCAAGTTGCACCTAGGCCCTAGGATCAAGTCGTGGCAGAGGGTTGTCGTGTTTGGTTGAGGATTTCACCTATGAAGGGTGTTATATGGTTTGGGAAGAAGGGCAAGCTCATCTATATTGGTCATTTTGAGATCCTTGAGCGAGTAAGAGAGGTGGCCTATAGTCTTGACTTACCATCTAATTTGTCCTTAGTTCATTCTGTGTTTTACATATCTATGTAGCGACACTATGATCCTGATGATTCTCATGTGTTATCCCTTGATTCGGTGGAGTTGAGTTCGATTTTGACCTATGAGGAAGAGATCGTGTCTATTTTAGACAATTCAGGAAGTTGAGAACAAAAGAGATAGCTTCACTGACAGTTCAGTATCATCATTGGCCTAGGAGTAAGTCTACTTAAGAGACGGAGTCTGATATCTAGGCCCAAAATCCTCACCTCTTTGAGGTTTTAGGTATGTTCCCTTACCTTATGCTTGAGGACAAATATTATTAGAGGTGGATGATGTAATGATCTTCAAGGTCATTTTAACTAAATTACCATTTTCCCTTCTTGATAGTTGTTTTGAGTCATTCTTTGATGAGTACAAATTGGAATTTTGCTAAAAAAAGAGTTTTTAAAGGCTTAAAGTTTGAAATTTTGAGTTTAGAGATCATCTTGAGTTTTGGTGTTGTTATGCAATTTCGTCGACTCCATTAGCTTTGAAATGTGAAATGTGGTCTAGGAGAACTGATGAAACTGAGTTTAAAGTCAGTATGGAGATTTTGGACCCAAAGTTGTGTTTTTAGCTGTATTTGGACCATAGTTTCACTTTGGTCAACATTCGGAGCTCGGAGACTCAATTTGGAATTTTGATAGTTCTAGTTATTTCAAAGGGTGAAAATAATGCTAGAAATGGTCTTGTTATAATTTTTTTGAGTTCTCAGGGGCATTTTGAGTATTTTGAGTTTTAAGTAGTTTTTTTAAGTCCTATCGAGTTTTGGGCCAAGGAGATCGCAAATTCAAATTCCGATGGTTCCATTTATTCCGGAACGTCTATTCTGGTAGGATAGCATATCTGGTTTGAGTTCACAGGATTCCAAACAAATCTCAAGGGTCCATTCCAAGTTTGTGGCTGTTTTGTACTACAATTTGGTGCAGTCTGGTTTGTGCTCTGCGTTCATGGAGGCTTATATATTCTGTAACTTCGTGTTCACAGAGGCTTGGCCAGATTGACCTCAACGATCGCGGAGTATTGAGAGGCCTGAAATAGTGTGTTAATTAAAAAAGATGAGTTTTTGCCAAATTCACCATTTTAAATATTTCTAAGCTTGATTTTAGGGAGATTTTTTCAATACAAAGTTATTGGGTAACATATTTCTAACCCACTTCTTCATTTATCATTGATTATTATTGGGTTTTAACATGAAAATTAGTGGTTTTGAGAGGAGAAATTGGAATTGTCTTGGATATTGATTTGTTCTAGAAAAATGATGATTGAGAGCTCTTTTCAAATCTCTTTTTTGAAATGATTTTCACATTAGATTTCTTATTTCTTGGGGAATATTTTCATGTAAAAGTTTCTAGATTTTGAGAACCTTTTTCAGGATAAGATTTTGGGACCATTTTGACTTTTTCACCCGAATTACTTGATTTTAGTGTCATTAGCTTGGTATTGAGATTGTGAATCTGTATCTGACTAGATTGCGATCCTTTGGATGCCAAATCAAAGGGAAAAGCTCCAGTTTTTGATTAATTTGGCTATCGATTGAGACAAGTGTGGATTCTTAAACCTTGTTATGCTTACTCGTTACTATATTTAATTTATTTATGACTTAGAATGATTGAATTGTCGTTGGCTAAATTGAATTTGGTAAATTATGATAATTAGATTAAATTGTTGAATTCCTTTATGATGTGAAAGTAAAGGTTAGAGGTTGACATGCATTGACTTGTGATTTGATATTGAAAATCTCTTTAGAAATATGAATGTGGATTGTAGATCATGTTTTACTTGATCATAGTAAATATCAGAGATATTATTGTTGCATTTTACTTGTCGGAATGGATTGATCATTATACCTTGTATATTGGGAGATTTGACTTGAATTGATATATTTTTTGTAATGTGGACTCTTGCATACACTTCTCATTACTCCATGTGAATATTTTCTTGTTGTGCATTCTTGACTGAATTGCACTGATATGATTATACTAGGAACGGGCCACAAGAGTCGTGGCTTGTAATATTGATTATACTGGGAATGGGAGACATGAGTCGTGACATGTGAGACTGGTTATACTGGGAACGGATCAAACAACCCATGGAATATGACACTAGTTATACTAGGAATAGGCCATACAAGCCGCAACATGTGACATTGATTGTAGAGGGAATGGGCCTCATGAGTTGGGGCAAGTGCATGGACAGATATGTCCCCCATGGGTTCTAGACTGATTACATCAGTCGGCTGTGTATCGTTAGACAGACATGCATCATGATTACTTGAAATTGGATTGATCCAGTTCATTTCATTTTATTTTATTTCATGACATTGCATGTCATCTTACGTTGTGATTGTGACTTGATTTGGTTATTTGAGATTGAATATAAGATGATTGTTCCTGGACTTTATTTGACGAGTATCTGAGTTTACTTTGAGACATTTATTGTATATATCTAGGTTATATATTAAGACATTGGTTATACACACACACACACACACACACACACACACACACATATATATATAT
>JAABOM020061364.1:0-11072 GCA_011800125.2 Solanum clarkiae
AAAGAAAGTCTTTAATATATAACATAAGAACATAAACATTGTCCTCATAATGGAGGACTCACCAACTAGCTTGAATATCTTTAAATTTAATGTGGAACTTCTGCACAAGAGAGAGGAACTTCTTTTAAAAAGAAAAAGAATTAGAGGATGTATTTGAAGAGGGAAAGAGAAATTTCTAGGGTAGGCAAAAAGAATTTCTAGAGTAGATTTTTCAGCGAAATGAAGAACTTCTAGAGTAGGTACTCAAAACCTTGACTCTTATAGACAAACTTTTCGAGTAAGGATTCAAATCCTTGGCTATGATATATATATTTAAGATCATGGGAGGACACCAGTCGCATAGAAACTAGTATGGTCATGTGTCAAAATAGTGGCAGTATAACCATCGCCTACAAAATATAACAACATATCCAGTGGAATCCCACAAGTAGGGTATGGGGAGGGTAGAATGTACGCAAAATGGAAGAAGCAAATCATAGGGGTGGACACTTTGGCTGGCACAGCCACTAATAGTGAAAGCTATTTGAGTCTCTACCAAGATCCTAGAGGCTTTTGTACCAGGCAAAGTAAGAAAAGATTTTGAGAATGAATTGCTTGCTTATTAATTTCCTCAAGAATGTTGGGGTTTATATTATTATTCCAAGTAATCCTAAAAAGGAAAGGAAAATAACTCTATTCTTATTTACACAACTATAGGGATTTCCTATATTACAAGGAATAGGCTCTTGCCATATTAATAATTTTCTGATTCTTAACGAAGTTTAAGACTCCTATAATGATTATGGCATCTTCGTGTAATGGTCATATGAATTGCATCCATATTAGGACAAGAAAGGCATAGGTGTGATATTCTTGTTTATGATGGATCATCTGAAGTTGGTAGTCTTACTCTAAGGTAGTGCATAGTATAACTTGCAGAAGCATTATTGATTTATCAACAAGATGTGTATTACATTTTCGTGCAATTAATATAATTATGTGAATATAAGTAGGTGTATAATCCATTTGGAGAGGCTTTCAAAAGTAGATAGTGTTTATGCTGTAGTAGAACAGAATACATTATGATACGGGAGTATGGATACGAGTGCTGGGATACCGCCAATATATGTGTGTTACAAAATATAAAGTATATATTCTGATTAGTTAAAGTTATTAATCTAAAACTAATAAAACTGCATACTTAACACCCCGTCAATCTATACTTCTCGGTGATAGAATGTGGTTAGCTTCCAAAGATAAGATGACCAAATTTTGTATGGATCCCACACCCACACCTATATAGTCTTGGCGTAATTCTCACCACGTAGCTTTTGGGTTGAGTTTGATACAAGGTTCATTTTCTTCAAAATTATCATAGTTCAATCTCATAAAATATATACAAATGAGTTTAGGGTGGGGGTACTAAGAGAGTGTTGATGCAGAAACTGTTCATATTTCATAATCTTAGAGGTAAGCCATATATAAACAGAATTTGGCAACTTAACCTGGTTCTAGTAGTATTTGTGGAAGCCAACATCCTCTTTATAGGGTAGGGCATTTCACTATGGTACCAAAACCCATATATGATTTGGAAAGAAACATTCCTCGGGTAGGTTGACTACAAAAAAGTGGCGACAGAGGATCATCCACTTCTTTTAGATCTTTCACCATGTCTTTGAAATTTACTGATTCACCCTTTTTTATTCTGACTTGTAGTATTTATCTGATTAAATGATCTTCCCCATAGAAATTCTAATTTACGATGTATGTGAAATGAATTCATTCATCTACTGGCTATTTCTCAGAACTAACTACTGAAAAAATTGTGCAACTCTGACCTTTAGCTTATTTCTTATTTATTTCCTTTTCATGAGAGGGTCGCCGATCTCTCATTTGCATAGATGTGCTATACTTTATAAGAAGTTCCTATACAACTTTTTTAAGCCTGAAATCATAACTGACATTTCTCTTTCCTAATTGTTTAGGGTGGATTAATTTCATTAGCACTAAAGACATTGTTCGTCTATGTTTCTGATAAAACTGACAGCTTAAAGGGACTGATTTTACCTCATAAGGGAAGAAACCTTGACGCACTTCAAATCTTTTGATTGTATGATCATCTAAATTGAGTTGTATTTTTCGTGATGTCTCAAAATTTTGGAGCTTTGGATTTTTTCCAGTATGTACAGGTTATGCTGACAACGCCCAATTAGCAACTGAAATTCAAGCTTATTTATGTTACCTTGTAGTCAAATGGTGACAGATCCGTATGTTATTTTAGAATAGATAAATCTTAATTTGGCTTTTGAAGCAAAAGGTGACTCTACCTTGAGCTGTGATAGCAAACATACTGATTATTTCGAGATCGGAAGAAGTTTCTTTGTCTCAGAATGGAGCATATATATTGAAAAATGATTTTATTTCTCACACATATATATAGGACCCGGATTTTCGTATAACTTTAGTGATGCTTGAGATTTGATTTTTGGAAAGTTAAGCACCAAGGTGACACCTTATGGAACCTCCAAGCTCGATCTAAGTTCACTTTCAAGCTTATTTATGTTGTTTACGGCCATCATAGGTCTCCTACATCAAGCCAAGTTCAAAGGATTTTTGTCGGCTAAGTTTTTCACAAGTACTGATGGAAGGGACAACTTTAAAAGATCATATCTCCTAGAACAAAAAGAACTGGGTGATCCACAACCTGTCAAATTAAATCTTTTTGAATTCGCTTTCCAACGCACTTAGTTTTACCTCATTTAGAGTTCGGATGAAGAAGTTATGCCCGTTTGCGTAAAGCCCTTCTGTGCAGTGTTGTCACCATTTCTCTAAGGCAAGCCACATGGGCACCCACATGGGTCGTGTGTCTTCACACGAACTGTGAGGATGTGTAATCATAAAATTCCTTCTGAAAATTATTTTTTAAGTGTGGATTCACATCTTGTAAACTTGTACGACCTGTGTGCACGACCTTGAGCTTGAACCAACAACTTTTTGGGACTAAGTATGGGGTGCGACCAGGCTCATTGGCCATGTGGCATGCCACTGGCCATGTGGCCTAACGTGGGGCTCACTTTCCATTCAAAAATTTTTTAAGCGAGGGGGCACGAGCAGTCACACGGGCCGTGTGTAGGTGCCCTCTGTATAGGTAAACTTTGCCTATTTTTTAAAGTGTTGAAGTCAAGTTCCAACTTACAGAAATTTATGCTAAGTGTAGGTTCATGGGAAAGTTCATAGATCATGTAATGCCACACGGGTCGTGAACTCTCTCTTGAAGTGGTGACGTGCAAATTTTCTACTCGTTTCAATAATGGTATTTTCTTAAATTTAATTGATTCTAATGAGTTTTTGGGACTTCCTATGCTACCTCAACACTTCCTAAAGACCTAAACCCTATTCGTAATTATCAAATCCATTCCTCTCAATTTGAAAATACTTTTAAACTTCTCTTAAGAACTCTAGAACCAATCTAACTTGGGAATCAAGGGAAGACCTAATCTTCTTCAAATCTCTTCTTAGAGTTCCTTAGCTAACATATGTGGGTTTTGATCCTTGGTTACTTCCAATCAAGGAGAACCGAGCTATTTTCAAGAAATCTATATGAATTTTACTTACTTTAATTTGGGGTTTAAAATATTTTCATTCCTTAAATTCAAATAATGTATGGATTATGTTTATCTATGAATTTAAAGATGAATTAAGATTTATAATATTGAAATACATTGTTATTAAGAATATTTGAATATGTGTGATCCTTAAATGTTTGAATCTAAGCATGGGTGATTTTATTATGATTTCAAATATGGATTTAACTATCTTTCCACTTGAATTTTAGATTATTTTGATGATTTTAGATTGAATCTAAATTACCCATGTCACTCACATCTCATTCACAGCATATGCATTTCATGAGCATGAATTTATGGAAATTATGAAGAGGGTTAAGCCCAAATATGCTAAGTACATAATTTTTAACAAGATTATGGTTATGACAAGAATGTGATCATATATATGTCTATTGAAGCATGTACATATATACATATATGTACTCTTGTGGGATAATAACTTAGCACCAATAGATGGAGGGTTCTCTCTCTCTTTCCTGGAAAGATGTGCCTAACAAAGGTTATGTGAAATCCTATCCGAAATGGGATATGTTCCTGTAAAGAAGGTTGCTTCATACGAAATGGGATAGGCTCCCATAAGCCGAAGTATAATGTGACATGCTATGCTATATGTGGAAATCCTATCCGAAACGAGATATGTTCCCGTAAGGAAGGTTGCTTCATGCGAAACGGGATGGGTTCTCGTAAAAGTTTGGTTTACCTTTGGCAAGTAGATCACCTCTTTACCGATGAGGGGATTTCATCGGGATTTCAAGTAATAGCTCGCTTGGTCTTACACATGTCGGTCGAGGTCACATTCCCATCTATATATATGAGCATCAAGCATTTGATATATGATTGGTTTCATGAAATCTTGTTATATTATTCTCTTGATTATATCTTTTCTATATTATGTGCCCTTGTAACATTGAAATGTAGATTTGTAAGTTACATGCACTGCACCCCGCATACTTAGTACATTCAAAAGTACTAACACATACTTTTTTCCTACATGTTATTACCATGTAGGGACCAAGGACTTTGATCATCTACCGTACGACACCTATTTTGGATCTCAAGTTTGATTGTGGTAGTGAGTCCTATCTTCCAAGGACGAATCACCATCCTTCTATCTAAGGTGTTTTTATCTATTTTACTTACTTTGAGGATGATCTTGAGAAATGTCTTGGCCCCCATCCTATCTTGTGAATAGAGGCATTGTTGAACACCCTGTAAACCTCTTTACATTTTATGTTATGTGTTACAGTTGAAGTCTATGTTATAGACTGGCTATCTTTGACTATCATTATGTGAGTTGGTTATGTGATTTATGGCTTGGCTATATGTTGTGATGAAAAGATCCTAAGTCTCGAATCGCCCCATAGAGCGAGTCCCACTTTCCCGTCCTGTAAGACTATATGTTTACTTGTGTATGCTCCCAAACCAGTTATTAGGTTTTGGTATCTTGAGGCTTGTTTGGAGACTCTTGGTTCCTATTTGTTGTTTCACATCTAGGCTCTAGGTCTGGATCGTGATAAAGATGGTATCAGATCCCTAGGTTTATAAATGATCCTCCAAGTCTAACATGCCACATCAAGTAGAGTCCTATTCATAGGTGAGAAGTGCACCATTCCTATGAGTGGAAGGCTATGACGACATTCTATGAATTGTCTCACTTCTTCATGTCTTATGTTGTGCTATGGATAGTACATTTGGTTCCTTGATATTGATGGTATCCTTGCTCTATTTCAGAAGATGCCTTGTGGTAGACCGGCCCCAGCTAATGAAGGCCAAGCACCACAAGGGCATATGGATGAGCGTATCTATAATGTTGAATTCTGTATAACCTTTGCTATGCTTGCCGAGGTGGTGACTACTCAGACTGGGCAGGCCAAACTTGCTTTTTTAACAATGTTCTAGTTCTGTTTAAAATCGAAATGTTAGCTGGAATGTGATTGTTGTTTCTGATTTTTTTCTTCGATGAATCATTTTTTTTCAAAAACTGAATCAAGATTCGAAAGAATCCATATTCCCTAATAGGATCCCACTCTGCTTTTATAGTGAGGGAGTTCACAAGGATGAATCCTCTAGAGTTCCTTGGGTCTGAAGCTAGTGAGGATGCCAAGGAGTTCATTGATGAGATCACTAAGGTGTTAGATGTTATGGGTATCACTTCTGAGGAGAAGGCTGAACTGGCTGCCTATCAGTTGAAGGATGTAGCCTAGGTATAGTACATTCAGTGGTTTATGGAGAGAGTTTGTGGTGATGCTGTAAATTGGGAAAGTTCAAGCTTGCTTTTCTGGATCATTTCTTCCTACTTGAGCTTAGGGATGAGAAGAGGACTGATTTTATCGACCTTAAGCAGGGTAATATGAGTGTGAAGGATTATGCCCTCAAGTTCACTAAGTACTCCCAGTATGCTCCGACACTTTTGGCTGACCGTCGTGCAAGGATGCCCAAGTTCATTTTTGGTATCTCTGACTTGCTTGTGAAGGAATGTCATACAACGATCCACATTCGAGATATGGACATGTCTAGGCTCATGGTCTATGCGAAGAAGATTGACGGGGAGAAACTTAAGGAGATGAGAGTCCATGATGCCAAAAGGGCTCATTTCGATGGTAAGTTCTCCAATTCTAGAGGTTGTGGTTTTGGTCACTTCCAACAGGGCCAAGGTTTCAATGCTCGAGTGTGTAATGGAAGAGTGCCTCCTCCTAAGACACCATTGGTGGTAGACCAGAGTATCCTCCATGTCCCAAGTGTAGGAAGCATCACATGGATGATTGTTGGAAGAGTCCGAGCGTCTGTTATAGATATGGTGACAAGGGTCATAAGATTGTTGATTATCATAAAGCTGCTCAGGAGGGGCAGGCTCAAGTGGATCAGGATGCTCTAGGCCAACCAAAAACTCCTCAAGGAGGTTCCCCAAGGAAAACAGGTTTTACGCTCTTCATGCTAGTCGGGAGGTTGAGGAGACCCCAGATGTTACTACTGGTACGTTGAAAATCTTTGACTTCCATGTTTATGTTTTCCTTGTCCTGGGTATGAATTTGTCTTTTGTGATTCCTTATTGGCTGTTATGTTCGATTTGAGTCTTGATATCTTGAGGGACCTTCTTTTCAGTTATTATCCTTAGGGGTGAATGTGTTATTGCACAAAGAGTTATCATGGCTATCCTGTTTCTGTGTCGCATAAGTTCTTTCCGTATGACCCTGTGGAAATGGAAATGTTTGACTTTGATAAGATTCTTGGGGTGGGTTGTTGTCGAGGAGAATATAGGGGTTTTTCCTAAGGGGGAGATGGCGTACTTTGGTATCAAGATCAGCTATGTGTTTCGGGTATGGGTGATGGTAGAGAGAATTGATTGGTGACCCTAGTACCATCATGTCTTGGGTAGGTGTTGAGGTGGAGAAGAAATTGTCTTATGAGGAAGTTCCGGTAGAAATTTTGGATAGGCAAGTAAAGAGGCTTCGTAATAAGGATATAACTTCGATTAAGGTACTTTGGGAAAATCAACATATGGAAAGTGATTCATGAAAGGCGGAAGTTTACATGATAAAGCGATATCCCTATCTTTTTCAATCTACTCAAGCCTATGGTGCTAGGTTCTTCCTTCTCCACGTGGGCATAATCCTTTCAATTCTTAAGTCTCATGGTATGACATGCTTACATGTGCATTAAAATGATTTTCATGACGTCTTAAAAGATTTGAGTACGTATTGATACGAGTTATAATGACTTGATGAGTTTCAAATGATGAATTATGCATTATACCTCATGTTTGGAAGTTTCATGTAAAAATTCAAGCCTTGTTCTTCCACATTCGAGGACGAATATTCCCAAAGTTATGTAAGGACCACATTTTTCGTATAGTTTTATTGATACTTGGGATTTGGTTTTCCGAACGTTTTGGGCCAAGGTGACACCTTATGGAACCTCCAAGCTCGATCTAAGTTCATTTTCAAACCTTCAATTCAATCTTATTTATGTTGTTTAAGGCCATCATGGGTCTCCTACATGAATCCAAGTTTAAAAGATTTTCGTCGGCTAAGTTTTTCACAAGTACTGATAAAAGGGTCAACTTTAAAGGGTGATATCTCTTAGCACAAAAGGAACAGGGTGACTCACAATCTGTCAAATTAAATCTCTTTGAATTACTTTTCCAATGCACTTGGTTTCACATCATTTAGAGTTCGGATGAAGAAGTTATGCCCATTTTCGTAAAGCGCTCCTGTGCTGTGCTGTCACCATTTCTCTAAGGCAAGCCACACGGTCACCTACATAGGTCGTGTGGCTTCCCCCAAACCATGTGGATGTGCAGTCATAAAATTCCTTCCCAAAGTTATTTTTTTAAGTGTGGAATCACATCTTGTACGCTTGTACGACCTGTGTGCATGACCTTGAGCTTGAACCAATAACCTTTTGGGACTAAGTATGGGGTGCATCCAGGCTTGCTGGCCATGTGGCTTGCATGCGGCTCTCTTTCCACTCAAAATTTCTTTAAGAAACGGGGCACGAGCAGTCAGACGGAGCATGTGACTCCACATGGCCCGTGGTGCCCTCCGTATAGGTGAAATTTGCCAACTTTTCTAAGTGTTCAAACCACATTCCAACTTCCAGAAATTTGTGCTAACTGTAGGTTCAAGGGCAAGTTCAAGGACCGCGTAATGCCGCATGGGCCGTGAACCCTCTCTTAAAGTGGTGACGTGCAAATTTTCTACTCGTTTTATCAATGGTATTTTCATAAATTTGATTGATTCTAATGACTTTTTGGGACTTTCTATGCTACCTTAACACTTCCTAAAGACCTAAACCCTATTCCTAATTGTCAAATTCATTCCTCTCAATTTGAAAATTCTCTCAAACTTCTATCAAGAATTCTAGTACCAATCAAGCTTGGGAATCAAGGGAAGACCTAATCTTCTTCAAATCTCTTCTCGGAGTTCCTTTCTTAGCGAAGGTATGTGGGTTTTGATCCTTGGTTACTTCCAATAAAGGAGACCCAAGCTATTTTCAAGAAATCTACATGAATTTCGCTTACATTAATTTGGGTTTTTAAAATATTTTCATTCCTTAAGTTCCAACAATGAATGGTCTATGTTTATCTATGGATTTAAAGATGAATTAAGATTAAAATATTGAAATACATTGTTATTAAGAATATTGAATATGCACGGTTCTTAAATGTTTGAATCTAAGCATGGGTCATTTTATTATGATTTCAAATGTGGATTTAACTATGTTTTCACTTGAATTTCATATTATTTTGATGATTTTAGATTCAACGAAAATTACCCATTTCACTCACATCACATTCATAGAATATGCATTTCATGCGCATGAATTTACGGAAACTATGAAGTGGGTTAAGCCCAATTATACTAAGTGTATGCTTTTTGACAATATTATGGTTATGACAAGAATGTGATCACATATATGTCTATAGATTATGTATCTTTGAGTATTTTGGATGTTTGCACCATTTTATATATGAATGGGCTATTCCTATGCAAGAGTATTATGACTATGAACTGTGATTTTGGCATTTGAACCTAAGTATGAATTACTATGAATGGAATTTGGCTTTAAGATTAAGGATGCATTGAAATGATTTTAGGAGTGAATATTGTCTCTTGAAGCATGTATATATATACGTATATGTATTCTTGTTAGATGAAGACTTAGCACCGATAGATGGAGGGTTCTCTCTTTTCTAAAACTACGTGCCTAACATACATTATGTGAAATCCTATCCGATATGGGATATGTTCCCGTAAGGAAGGTTGCTTAATAGAAATGGGATAGATTCTCATAATCTGAAGTATAATGTGATAAGATATGCTACATGTGGAATTCCTATCCAAAATGAGAATATGTTCCCGTTTGGCAAGTATCTCACCTCTTTACTGATGAGGGGATTTTATCAAGATTTCAAGTAATAGCTTGCTTGGTCTTACATGTCGGTTTAGGTCACATTCCCGCTATATATATGAGCATCAAGCATTTCATGCTTTATTGGTTTCGTGGCATCTTGTTATACTATTCTCTTGGTTATATCTTTTCTATATTATGTGCCCTTGTCATCTAACATTAAAATTACAGGTTTGGTAAGATACATGCATTGCACCCCGCATACTTAGTACATTCAAACAAACTAATACATACTTTTGCCTATATAATATTACCATATAGGGACTGAGGACTTTGATCATCCATTGTACGACGCCTAGTTCGGATCTCAGGTTTGATTGTAGTGGCAAGTCCTATCTTCCAAGGATGAATTACCATTCTTCTACCTAGGCTGTTTTTATCTATTTTACTTTCTTTAAGGGTGAGCCCGGGAAGTGTCTTGGCCCCTGTCCTATCTTATGACTAGAGGTGTTATTGTACATCTTGTAAACCTCCTTACATTTTATGATATCTGTTATGGTTAAAGTCTATGTTATGGATTGGTTATCTTTGGCTATCGTTATGTGAGTTGGTTATGTGATTTATGGCTTGGCTATATGTTGTGATGGAAAGATCCTAAGTCTCAAATTGCCCTATAGAGTGAGTCCTACTTTCCCATCCCGTAGGACCATGTGTTTACTTGCGTGTGCTCCCGAACCGATGATGAGAGTTTTGGTATCTTGAGGCTTGTTTAGGGACTCTTGGGTTCCCATTCGCCGTGTCATATCTAGGCCCTAGGTCCAGGTCATGACAAAGATGGTATCAGAGGCCTAGGTTTGTAAATGATCCTCGAAATCCAACATGCCGCGTCAAGTAGAGTCCTATTCATGGGTGTGAAGTGCACCATGCCTATGAGTGGGAGGCTATGATGACATTCTAGGAATTGTCTCACTTCTTCATATCTTATGTTGTGCTATGGATAGTATGTTTGGTTCCTTGATCTTGATGGTATCCTTTCCCTATTTCAAAAGATGCCCCTTGGTAGACCTTCCAGACCAGCCCATGCTAATGAAGGCCAAGCACTACAGGGGCCTATGGATGAGCCTATCTCTAATGGTGAATTTCATACGGCCTTTGCTATGCTTGCCTAGGTGGTGACTACTTAGACTGGGCAGGCCAATCTTCCTTGGGATCCCACTCTAGCTTTTATAGTGAGGAATTTCACAAGGATGAATCCTCTGGAGTTCCTTGAGTCTAAAGCTGGTGAGGATGCCAAGAGTTCATTGATGAGATCACCAATATGTATGATGTCACGAGTGTCACTTCTGAGGAGAACGTTGAACTGGCTACCTATCAGTTAAAGAATGTAACCTAGGTGTGGTACACTTAATGGTTTATGGAGAGAGTTTGTGGTGATGCTATAAATTGGGAGAAGTTCAAGCTTGCTTTTCTAGATCTTTTGTTCCCACTTGAGCTTAGGGAAACCAAGATGACTGAGTTTATCAACCTTAAGCAGGATAATATGAGTGTGAAGGATTATGCCATCATGTTCACTAAGCTCTCCAATTATGCTCCTACACTCATGGCTGATCCCCCATG
>JAABOM020061365.1:0-11071 GCA_011800125.2 Solanum clarkiae
CACACACACACACACACACACACACACACACACACACATATATATATATATATATATATATATATATATATATATATTGGTATAAGGTATTTTGGTATTTATTTTTTAAATACCAAATACCAAAAAAATTATAAGTTATACAAAACCGTAATCATCATACCATGGTATAAAAAATTTGGTTTCAATATGGCATTCGATATATACCATACCATGCCCACCCCTATGCTATGGTATATGATGACTTAAAATAGAAACATGTCTAACTCAGTTAAAGAGTAATGTGTTTAATTTAGGCAGACATATACATAATCTTCTGAACAATGATTCAGCAAGCAACTTCGTTAGGAAAGTTAAACTAGTCATCAAATCAAAAGAATATGACAAACAGTGCACAATGAACATATTTATCACGATGGAAAAAAAGACCAAAGACCATATATAAACATTCATTGCTGAGGTAAAATAGTTTAAAAAAATCAGAAAAAAAACCTTGGCAGCCCCACTGTTTGAAAAATAACTTTTTCAAAATTTTCAAATTTTCAGAAAATAGAAAAATGGCTAAAAACCGATCTTAACAACGTTTTTTTGGCCAAAAAAAGCATAGACCATAGCAGCACGGTGGGTTTTAATCAGTGGGTCATTTCTAATGAACCAGCCAAAAATCAAATCAATTGGAGTTTGTGAAAATTAAAAAATTTCAATACCGATCAAATTTGACAATCATTGTCAGTCTTGTGGTGAGGGTAAATCAGACAGGCTATACAACATGGCCTAATCACTGTGCTACTATCATTAGCATCTAAAATCAAATATGGTTGGGCAAAGTCAAATAAACAGCCAGATTTACCCTTAATCACAAAAAATAAATTCTCTAGTTATCAAAAACTGCAAAATTTTAGGGAAAAACTAAACCTAACCAGGATTGTCTGGCTACGTTGATGTTGACTGAAAAGAAGAAGAAGAAGAAGAAGAAGAAGAAGAAGAAGAAGAAGAAGAAGAAGAAGAAGAAGAAGAAACATTACTGAAATAATCATGGTTTGACAAAGTTTATAAACATTACAGATTTTTCCTTAATCCATAAAAAAATATTTATTTTTATGCAAAACAACAACAATCAAGAGGGCGTTTATGAGCAAGCAGCAAGGCAATTTCAGTTTTCTTTTTCTTGAAACAAATTCACAGTGAACAGATTCACGAAAGCAAAGTCCATGCTATATATATTCTCACAAATTCCTAAATTCAAGAACAGAAAACACCCAAATTCTGATTTTTGGCTGTTAAAGGCCAATAATGACTATTGAAATCAATAGTCATTAATCCCATAATATCATAAAATATTTTTTTATTAAGAGATTAATATTCTGATTAATTTTATTTTAAATAAATAATATCTTTATCACTAAAACGAAATATATGAAAGGTCAACTTTTAAAACTCCTTCTAGAATATTTTTTACATTCTTGAAAATTGATCAATAAATCAGATTTAGTAGGAACCGTGAACTTATTACTAGAGGCTTTCTATTATGATAATAATTCATAATTGTAAGAATTATGTCGCGCCTCATTTTTCTCGCGAAAAGATGGGAACCTGGACGATGTCGTGGGAAGGACTCTTTTGAGATTTGAAAATTTGAAGAGTCGCCACCTAATGATTTGAGGTGCATTAGGACATCATTCTAAGTCTAAAAACTAAGTCAAAGGTCAAGGTCAACCAGAGAATAAGTAATGGTTTAAGTTACCTTGAGAGGAAGGTGTTAGGTACCGCTTAAGGTCCACAAATGTGGGTCCAAACCGTATATCTCATTTATGTCGTGGTTTAACAAATAGGATCTCTTATTTTAATAAATATTATCCTAATTAATTCTAAGTGAGAAACTGAAACGACCCAAAAAGTTCCAGAAAATGTGCCTCGAAAATGTTCAAAATCGTAATTTTCATATATCTCAAAATTCGTGCATGATATCAAAAATTCGACTTCACATTCTTGTTCAGTAGGTCAAATTTAGGGAGAAAGGGGTCTAACCCCGATTTTAGAGCAACCGTAGTGAATTTCAAAATTTTAAAGTTTGACAAAAACAGTGTTGATCGGCGTTTGGGGCGCATAATCTATCTAGTTTTTAATTTTTGGTCCAAGACTTTTAAGTCTTGGGCCTAAGCCTTCCCACACGAGAAAACACTTATACTTAGTATTGTTTCACCCTCATATCACCCAAGACATTTCCTAATACTCACTCAAACCCTTAGTCCTACATTTCTCTCAAGATTCAAGTCTCAAACCCTCATCCAGATTTGAAGGTTCTCCTTCAAGCTTCAAGTCTCCATCTCCAATCTTCACCAAGAGTTTCTCCAAAGATAAAGTATATAGGTTTTAACCATTGAGTTCTTTTACCCATGGTGCCCTAATCTCCTTTTTACTCAATTTGCATGATTAATGTTGATTTTACAAATGAGTTTACTAGTATGAACATGTCAATGAACTATGTCAAAGTTATGTAAAGTTGTGACTGTTTTGCTATGTTTTGAGCTACAAATCTTGATCTATTGTAAGATTTGATGAGGAGTTTTGATGTATGTTGCTTGAGGGTATTACAAGGTGTTGATTGATGGTTTTATGACAGATTTTCTTGCATGATTTCATCTCTATATTTCATGAATAACCTTTTCGGGGGTTAGTACCTTGATAGTCAATCAAGGGGCTAGTGCCTTGATAACCGAGATAGGGATTTGTACTCATCAACTATGTAAAGTGTTTGTACTTTTCCACCAGGGTGATAAGGTGAAATTATCATCAACCATGTGAGGCGTTCGTACCACACCACTAGGGTGATGGGCTGAGACTATCATCAATCAACCAAGGGGTTTGTACTTTGGAAATCTAGCTTGGTCTCTTATACACATATAATATCCTATATGAGCACGAGTTACTTAAGTATGTTTCACTTATGCATTGATCATTCACGCCATATTGTTATATTATGCCTATTGCCTATTGTTATGCATTTCGATTATGATTCCTATATCTTGTTGCATTGCATCCTACATACTTAGGACATTCAAACATACTAATGCATACTCTTTCCTACATGATATCACCATGTAGAAATCGAAGCCCAAGATGATCATCCTTCTCCTCCACGTGGCTAGTTCGGTGCTACTCAAGCTAGTTGGTAAGTCCTCCACTTTGGGGACGCTAGTCTGTGTTTCTCTTATTATTTATTGAGATACTCTTCTTTATATTTTATTTTGACTACGAGGGTGAGCTCGGTTGCTTTGTCTTGGCCCCCGCTTCTATCTATGTAGTAGAGGTGTTGTTGGACATGTTATGTATCTACGATATGAACCTTGACTCTTTTGTCTCTTAATTATGATGTTATGCAAAGTTTTCCCCTTAGTCCCTTGCCCTTTTTTTCTAAACTTTTACATGTTTCTTAAGTATTAATCTGTCTCTCTCCCTTAGTCCCAATTACCCTTGTTTATGCTTCTTATGTTGTTTTACATTGCTTCCATGATCAAGGATGTGTAATGATATGTTGTGAGGCTTGTTTGGGGTTCCTTTGGGTTCCCCATTCACCGGTCGCGTCTAGGACCTAGGCTTGGATTGTGACAAAGATGTTATCAGAGCACTAGATTGATAGATCATCGGAGTCCAACACACCGTGTTAATTAGAGTCTTATTCATGATTGTGTTATGCACCACAACTATGAATAGGGGGCTATGAGATGTTTTAGGAAATATTTTACTTCTTCATGATCTATGTCATGCGGTAGAGTTAGATCTTCTAGGGCTTATTGCTAACCCCTAAACATTACATTAAAGGATATGTCTCAAACTACTCAGGATAGTGCTATGATGAATGCGGAGATTTGCAATGCTCTATGGAAAGTGGCCATAGCGGCGATAAAATTGATAACTCACCTCGACCAACAAGTGAGTGCTCCTAAGACTTCTAGTGGTTAGAGGGAGGTAGTGAGGACAAGAGGGCCCGTTTTGAAGAAAAGTTCCAAAGTCCCAAAGATAGAGGTAATGCTGTGTGTCCAACATATGGTAAGATTTATAGAGGCCTATGTTTGAAGGACACCATACTTGCTTTAGTTGTGGTGAGGAGGGGCATACGAAGAAAGATTGTCCTCGTAAATACAATAAGACCAAAGGAGATGATGCAGGGATGGTTAATCCCAAGTACCCTATGTGTAGGATGGACCGTGGTGGCCAGTGTTGGAGGAACAAGGGTGTATGCTTTTGATGTGGTGAGATAGGTCACAGAATTTTAGGTTGCCCATATGGTCGATACAAGAGTAAAGGTGGTGATATTGATCAAGAGGCTCAAGAAGGGGATGAGGCACCCGATGTTGCTACCAATATGTTGAAAATTTCTTTTGTCTTTGATGTTCTTGCAATGATAGCCCAGAGTGCCACTATTTCTTCTCTAGTTTTTTTGGTTGATAGTGGGGCTTCTTATGTGCCCAAGTGGTTGTGTGGACCTTTGGTTTCTATCTTTTTGTTGAGTATATTATTGTTAGAAGGTGCATAGGTGTTGATCTGGGTTTGTATTGCATGAGGTCTTGCTTTGTGGCTTGTTAGAGTTGGTGTAGTGGATTTTAATGTCATGCTAAGGATGGAACGGGTTCTTGCATGTTGTGTCTTCGTGGATGGTAGGACCCATAGAATTAGATCCCGATTCCTTAATGAACCCATCCTTGAGTAGAAGAGTCATGATGTGGTGGTCAAGTGATAGCAAAGGGGGTAGGTCCATTTCATGTCCTAAGGTACAATTGATCTCTAAGAGGTTACATTTATCATCTTGTGAGGATTGAAAGTGTTGAACCTAAGTTGTTTTGTTTATAGAATTGTTGGTGGTGGTAGATGAGGCCTTGAATGTCCCTTTCCATTATTTTGAAATTGGGGTAGTGTCTTTTGGTTTGACTAGTATATCGGTTATGCTATAAGTCTCATGATTAAGATCTTTAGTCCCTACTCTAATAGGCTTATGGTGGTTTTGGTGATGATTTGATGGTTTGTGTTCCCTAATGAGGTAGTGCATGTGAGTCTTTTGAGGGTAGTACTACAAAGTTTAAGGAAGAAGGTTGGATGCTAAATAGGAGAAATGGGTATTTCAGTTGTAAGAGGTTGCTTTCCTAGGTTGTGTGATGTCGGGTGATAGTATTAATGTGGTCCCTAGTAAGACGAAGGTGATTAGGAATTAGCCTAGATCTTGACTCCCTTGGGTATTATGAGCTTCTTAGGTTTAGCGGGCTATTATCAGAGCTTGTGAGTAGGTTTTCTATTGCTCCTCCTATGACTTAGTTGACCCTAAGTAAGGACAATGTTGTGATCGACGTCTTGGGTAAGGTGAGTTGATAGGTTCGGGAGTTACTGTCTTCTGTATTATTCCTTTTGTCCTAGTAGGATTCATGCATGTGCCTCGGATGGTTGCATGAGTCTATGGTGGCTAGTAAGGGTCTATAAGGGTCATCCCATATTTTTATTACATAGAGTCTTGTCTTGTGATCTTGTTTGAGCCTAGCTTGATAGTTTGGAGGTATTGAGGTGGTTTGGCTACCTGCATAGCATGTTTTCGACGAGTGTAGGACCCGTAAGGTTGTAATATGATGGGTAAGGATAGTCGATCTATTTGGTCAACTACAATGAGTTAGTCACTTATCTAAGGTTGATTTAAGGTTTGAGTTTTGTCCCCAAGTGAGGATGAGGGTAGGTGATATACCTAAGTATCATTTTGGACTAGGAGTGAGCATTATTAGTAATGATGGAGTTGTTTGGTTGAATTATGCACCGGTGGTATTTGTGGGTTTCTTGAATTGGGTCTTAAACCCTTACCTTAATATGTTTGTGGTGGTCTCTAGTGATGAGGTATTGATTGGTTTAGAGATTGTGAATCATTTGGGGGTAGTGTTGCAAGTCTTGAAGGATGAGAGATTGTTTGCTAAACATTATAAGTGTGCATTGTGGATAGCAAAAAGGTGGTTAGAATTCCTTAAGGATTATGAATGAGTGTGCATTATTTTTCCCCAGTAAGGCTAATGTTGTGGTTGGTGTTCTATGTAGCCTGGCATGTGTTGTTGATGGTGGCAAAGATGAGACTAGTGGGTTCCATCGATTGGTTAGATTGGAAGTTAGGTTGAGGGAAGTTGAGCATGGTGGTGTAGCATTCTTGATGGTTCCAAATCTTCTTAGGCTAAGTGGTCTAGATTCAGCAAGGCCTTGATTCCGTCTTATTAAAGTTAGAAGTTTTGGGGGAGAAGATTATAGAGTGGAGGTTGTCTCCCAAGGGGGAGATGGTGGTTATGATACCAAGTGGGTTAGGTGTATTTAAGGTTGACAAATTAGGTTAGGGTTGTGAGTCCTTATAGAGTGTAGAGGGAAGTCGCTAAGGTTGCCTAAGTTTGGGATTTGCCTATCGTAGGGATATGGTTTATCCGATTTGTCATGCTTCTAGGTTGAGGGGATGTGTTAGTGACGCTAGTGCTATAGAACTCTTTGAAGTTGTGGGTGAGGTGGAGGATAAGTTGGCTTAGAAGGAGGTCCCACTGGAGGTGTTGGATGGATGAGTGGAGAAGTTGATTGATGAAGGCGTAGTGTTTGTCAAGGCCCATTGGGAGAATCGTCAAATCAATAGTATCTCTCATGGAGTCGGAATGGGCATGGAGGAGCAATATTCATACCTCTTTCATTCTATTCAATCTTATGATAACGTGTCAAGTCCTTTTATGATTCCAAGTCTTATGCGTCAGTCCCTAAGTCATTTGCATGCATTTATGTTTATATTGAGGCCTTCATGATGATTTTACATTTATGAAGGGGTTTTTGAAATGATATGTAAGTACATTATTGCATCCTATGCGGGCTGAAGTTGTTATGTCTATGTCTCTCATATACGTTTCTTTGACATTTGGGGATGAATATTCCCAATGGGAAGATATTGAAATGACCCAAAAAGTGTCTGAAAATGTGTCTCGAAAATACCCGAAATCGTAATTTCTATATATCTCAAAATCCATGTGTGATATTGAAAATTTGAATTTATTTTCTTGTTGGGGGTTCAAATTTAGGGGGAAAGGGGTCTAATCCCGATTCTAGAGCAACCTTAGCGAATTTTAAAATTTCAAAGTCTGACAAAAATAGTGTAGATCCGTGTTTGGGGGGCGACGCACCCTAGTGTATTTTCTGTCCATTTTTTAATTTTCAGTCCAAGACTTTTAAGTCTTGGGCCTAAGCCTTCCCACACGAGAAAACACCTATAGTTAGCAATATTTCACCTTCATACCACACAATACATTTTCTAATACTCACTCAAACCCTTAGTCCTATATTTCTCTCAAGATTCAAGTCTCAAACCCTCATCTGGATTTCAAGGTTCTCCTTCAAGCTTCAAGTCTCAATCTCTAATATTCACCAAAAGTTTCTCCAAAGCGAAGATATGTAGGTTTTAGCCATTGGGTTCTTCCACCCATGGTGTCCTAATCTCCTTTTTACTCAATTCACATGATTTAAAGTTGATTTTACAAACAGGTTTACTAGTATGAACATGTCTATAAACTATGTTAAAACTATGTAAAGTTGTGACTGTTTATGCTGTATTCTGAGCTACAAATCTTAGATCTATTGTAAGATTTGATAAGGAGTTTTGATGTATATTGCTTGAGGGTGTTCTAAGGTGTTGATTCATGGTTTTACAGTGGATTTTCTTGCATGATTTCATCTCTATATTTCATGGTTTTGTACTACTGTTTCACACTCGCCAAGTGTTTGATAAAATGTTCGGTTATGGTTTCTTGAGGAATTAAAGGTCCTAAGTATTCGATATGATATGATTGACTATATGATGATGAAATGAGCTTATGTATACAGTATAGCCTATATAAAGTGTTGCATTATACCACGTCCGATCCAGAGGGACTTAGAGCCTAGATAACCTTGTCATGAGTTAGTACCTTCATAGCCAATCAAGGGACCTTCATAGCCAATCAAGGGGCTAGTGCTTTGATAACCAAGGTGGAGGTTTGTACTTCTCAAATGAGGTGGGGGTTTGTACTCATCAACTGAGGTGAGAGTTTTTACTCAACAACCATGTGAGGGGTTTATACTTCGCCACCAGGGTGATAAGGTGAAATTATCATCAACCATGTGAGGGGTTCGTACCATACCACCAAGTGATGGGGTAAGACGCTCATCAACCAACCAGGGGGTCTGTACTTTGGAAATCTAGCTTGGTCTCTTCTACACATATCATATCCTATATAAGCAAGAGTTACTTAAGCATTTTTCACTGATGCATTGATCATTCATGCCATATTTTTGTATTATGCCTATTGTCTATTGTTATGCATTTCGATTATGATTCTTATATCTTGTTGCATTACATCCTACATACTTAGTATATTCAAATGTACGAATGCATACTCTTTCCTATATGATATTACCATGTAGGAACTGAAGCCCAAGTTAATCATCCTCCTCCTCTACGTGGCTAGTTCGGTGCTATTCAAGCTAGCTAGTGAGTCCTCTACTTTGAGGACCCTAGTCTATCTTTCTCTTATAATGTACTGAGACACTCTTCTTTGTGTTGTACTTTGAGTATGAGGGTGATCCTGGTTGCTTTGTCTTCGCCCCTGCTCCTATCCATGTAGTAGAGGTATTTCGGACATGCTATGTATCTATGATATGAGCCTTGACTCTTTTATCTCTTGACTATGATGTTATGCAAGCTTTTTCCCTTAGTCCCTTGCCCTTATTTTCTAAACTTTTACATGTTACTTAAGCATAAATCTCTCTCTCTCTCCCTTAGTCCCAATTCTCCTTGTTTATGTTTCTTATGTCGTTTTACATTGCTTTTGCGACCAAGGATCTGTAATGGTATGTGATGAGGCTTGTTTAGGGTTCCTTCGGGTTCCCTATTCGCCGGTCACGTCTAGGCCCTAGAGCTGGGTCGTGAAAGAAATTAAACAAGTAAGCAAGTATATAAAATAAATCTAACTACCCTAAGCAATTTAAAATAAATGAAGAAAAAATACTATACTAAACGCGTTATTATTCTACTCGAATCAGTTTATTCGACCTTTATTTTGGAAGACAATTATAATTTTAGCTCGCATGGCTTATTTAAGCCTAAGGAAAAAATCAAAGTTTGTCCTTTTAAGCACGAATTTATAGTCATCATTTTCGAGGGTCCTATATACCCCTACCCCTTCCTAAGTTGATTTATTTATATTTACTTAAAAGCACACTAAAGAAAATGAAAAATTCGAATCGTTTTTTTTTTAAGTGCCTAGCTTCCCATCCTAAGGTCCAAGAGACATTTGACTTCTAATTTGGTGGTTCTAGACTTAAAAAGAATCCATGGCTCCTATTAGACTCGCATCAAACAAAAAAGATAAAAACGAACGTAAAATCTCAAATATGCCTCCAAACAAATAATTTACCTAGCATGCTTGAAAACACATAAAGAATGCACTGTGATATGCTAGGTGTGTATGCATCATTAGAAGATTAATTTAAATATATTTTAATTTAAAGTGGAGATCTTATAGACATGACTTCTAATCGAAAATCCTAAAGACACGATTTTCTAAATATCAATGAATATTAAGTATCTTAAGGCATGATTTCTAAATATGTCATAAAAAAGAACTCCTACAGGCAAAGAACTCCTATAGGCATGATTTCTATCATATGAGAAAACAAAATATTAAACCCTAATAAAATGAATTCCAAATGTGAAAACTATTATAGATAATAACAAAATCCTATAGGCATGATTTCTAATATATGGAAAAACAAAGTATTAGACCCTTATAACATGATTTCTAAAAATATGAAATTCTATAGGCATGAAACTAAATCTAAATAGTTTTATAAGCGAATTCCTAAAGCATGTTTTCTAGTGCAAAAACATAAATTTAAAACAGGATCCTAAGAGCATGATTTCTATTGCATAACATAAAACAAAATCTTATAAGCATGATTTTTTATTAAAAAAAATACCCTAAGACATTTATTTTCTAAGCATAACAAGCCCTATATTTTCCAAATAGATCTTAGAAGCATGATTATCAAACAAACTTTTAAACCTATAGGCATGATATCTATAATTGTTTAAATTAATTATTTTCTCAAGTTATATATACAAGATTTATTTTAAACAATTAAATCCTAAAAATTAAATTTGCCTAGGATGAAGAGTTAAACAAAACAATATAGGAAAAAATAGGAAAAAAGAAAGAAAGAAAAGAAACAGTTAGCACATATTTTTCCCCTCCCCCTTTATACTAGATCCCCATTTCACTATATTTCATTACAAGGCTTTACAGAAAATAGATACAACAATTGTATATAAAAGAAATTAAAATCTTCAATGGCTCCTTTGAGTCCGTCCCCCTCCCCGGCGACTCTTCACACCCGACTAAGAAAAGGAACCTGCAATACCAAAAAGAGCTAGCAGTACTCATAATATAATATATGAAATTATTAAAAGACATAGAATATAATTGATACAAAAATAAATAAGCAGAAAGATGAATGCAAACCAACTCCAGAAAAGAAGTAAACTCAGAATCAGGATATGCCAACAACTCTTTTCTTTTAATTTTTAGAGGGAATAAGAGATGAGAAAAAGACAGGAATTTTCTTTTCTGCTTCTCTGTGAGAGTTTTTTTTCCTGTCCTCCAACACAATGAGAGGACCCTTTATATAGACACAAGAAGCACATTTAAATATGGAAGAAAATTAGTTTTAGAATGGTGAGAGAATATTTAGAAAAAAGAAATTTTACCAAATATTCTGCCTAAAATAAAGAGGTAACAAAAATTATTTATGGCAATACTTCAATCTAGTAAAACCAATCAACACAAACAAGGGATCATCCAAAAAGGATAATAAATATATTCAGTCGATCATTGCACATAAGAAAAAATAAGGAGAAATAATTCGGTCAAAAATAAAAGTCTCTTTATTACTTTTTTTAAATAAAAAACTAAAAGCTGGAAAAACTAACTATACTTACCATAAGCAAAATAAATCAATAATCAATTACCTTGATTTACTGCATAACGGA
>JAABOM020061366.1:0-11070 GCA_011800125.2 Solanum clarkiae
ATTAATCGTGTCTCCATTCTTTGACATGTTCACATGCTTCCATACATAGTCACTTTCACATTTGCATACATGCTTGTGTACCAATTTGCATGGGTTCTTCTTACTAGATAAAGTTCACAATTTGTTTCATTTCATACGCATTTTATTATTTGTGTAACGTACTTTTTTTCATTGTCATATTGCCTTGTATGATTATCTACATGTCACATGCTGCATATACAGTCCTACAACTCCAATTTTGTAACCACCAAATGAACCATCTCAAAGGTAACTGAAAGGTAAAACATATTGTTTATTGATAGGTGGTAGCCCGAGGGGTTGAAGAATCACCTAGTTAGGGATGATCCTACCACGAGTGGTATCCCAAGGGGGTTAAGGAAGAACCTAGCCAGGGACGATCCCATATCCCGAGGGGTGGAAGAATCACCTAGCCAGGGAAACATCTTATTACGGGTGGTAGCCCAAGGGGTTAAGGAATAACCTAGCCAGGGATGATCCCGATACGATTTACCACTGATCAGTTGGTCAGCTGTTTTACAGCTGTGCACAGATTATACAGTAAAGGTAAAGTAATATAAAGAACATAAAGTACATTATTCCATAATATACCCAAAGGTGGTCCATAATCTCACACCAGTGCATGGTTTCATTTGAGTTGTCACTTTATATACAGTATATCCTACCTTACATACTCAGTACATTATCTCGTACTGATGTCCCTTACGGGGGACCTGCATTTCATGCTGTAGGTACAGGTGCTTGTAGATCTCCCAAGTAGGAGTATAGGACATTCAGCTGCTGTTACTAAGCTCCAGGTTGCTTCGGAGCTTAGCATGTCTAGAGCTTATGTGTTTATATTGTACAGTTAGTTGGGCCGGGGCCTGTCCCGACCCTTATCAGATATTTTTCTCTTATCTAGAGGATTTGTAGACTATGTAAAGTAAAGTGTAGTCATGTCTCGTACTTTAAATACCGTGGCCCCAATGGTCTAGTCATATGCATTTCCTTTTGGCTTGTTATCACTGTTTATCTTCTTAAAGGCATGTCAAACATAGAACCCCTTATAATATGTATAGAAAGCGCATAGATACAGGTTGGTTCTCCCAATGCCTTATCGACAACGGGTGCCAGTCCATAATAACGGGACTTTGGGATGTGACATAAGTGGTATCAGAGCGGGTCGTCCTAGGGAGTCTATAAAGCCGTGTCTATGTGGAATCTTGTTTATCCATATGTTGTGCACCACATTTATAAGCAGGAGGCTACGTGGCATTTAGGAGTTGTTACTTTCTTTCCATTCTTTAGATCATGCCATAAGGTCAAGTGTAATAGGTGCATTATGTCTAATCACTAAATATTTTCGTGGAGCAAGTATGCCAGAAACAAGGCAGGACAAAGGTAAAGGGAAGGGAGTAGAAGTGGTGGTTGGTATACCCAGCCAAGTGAGATAACGAGATGAGGTTCGAGAGGAGTCTTTATCACAGACATATCCAACTCCTCCAGTTCCTGATGAACCCGAGAGTAGTGAAATTCCCCCAGAACCACCTATTGATGCTACTGTGCAGGATTTGAGAAACGCAATCCAGCTATTGACTCGTATAGTTGCTGGCCAAGGTCAAAGGCAGGAAGGTCTAGTTATGGGTACAGGTGGTATAAATAGGGCTGCTGGCATAAGGATACGTTATTTTCTTAATTTGGACCCCCCCAACCTTCACTGGGTCAGATCCTAATGAATACCCCCAGGACTTTATTGATCAGATTCAGCATACTTCGGATGTTATGCACGTGAGTGGTACAGAAGTTGTCGAGTTAGCGACATATAGGTTGAAGGGTGTAGCTATATTGTGGTATGAATCTTGGAAGCAATCTAAGGGTATAGATAAACCTCCAACTACGTCGAAAGAATTCAAAGAGGCATTTCTTGACCATTATTTGCCACTAGAGATCCGAGAGTCCCGTGCAGATCAGTTCCTGAATCTCCACTAGAGGAATATGAGTGTAAGGGAGTATAGCCTCCAATTTAATTCCCTGGCAAGGTATGCTCCTAATGTGGTTGCTACAATGGCAGATAGAGTTCATCAATATGTAGATAGGTTGGATACATATCTAGTCAGAGACTGCACCATTGTTTCCTTGAACAAAGATATGGACACAGCAAGAATGCAGGCTTTTGCACAGAAACTGGAGGATCAGAGGCAGAGAAGGAGGTCACAAGAGTTGGAAAGGGGGCAGGCCAAGAGAGCAAGATCTACAGGGCAGTTTACACCACCCTAAGGTGAGCTTAGGCCTCGGTTTTCTAGTAGACCACCTAGGCCATCATCCTCCTACTCTAGAGCCAGTGCTCCACCACAACTTCAAAGGTCTAGAAGTAAACAGTTTGGTCAACGCGGTGAAGGGCAAGGTTCCCGGACAGCGAGATATTCAGCAGGCCAGCAAATGACTTCTACGCAGCCTTGTAGGAAGTGTGGAAGAAGTCATCCAGGTATATGTCATGTTGGGTCAAATGTTTTCTATTGGTGTGGTATGTCAGGGCCCATGATGAGGGATTGCCCGAGGAGACGTATGGGTGGTATGGCACAACTTAGTGGGTCAGCTATTACGCAGTCCCTCCTGCAGGTAGGGGTCAGAAAGAACCTATGGGTCATGGTAGAGGTGTTAGAGGGGCAACTAGCTCTAGCGGGGTTCATAATCGTACTTATGCATTGGGAAGTCGGTAGAATTTGGAAGCTTCACCTAATGTGGTCACAGGTACACTGTCCATTTTTTCACATAATATATATGCATTAATTGACCTTGGTTCTACACTATCATACATCACTCCACTAGTTGCTGGGAAGCTTAAGAGAACACCCAAATTATTAAACAAACCATTTGAAGTGTCTACACCAACCGGTGATCTATTATGGCTAGAAGGGTTTATTATGATTATGTAGTAACTGTTTGTGACCATGACATATTGGCTGACCTAATTGAGCTAGAAATAGTGGAGTTTGATATTATAATGGGTGTGGATTGGTTAGCTCTTGTTATGCAACTGTGGATTGTGAACTAAGAGAGTATACTTCCACTTTCCAAATGAGGCAGTTCTTGAATGGGAAGGCAATGTTAGGGCACCAAAGGGGAAGTTTATCTCTTACTTTAAGGCCAACAAGATGATATCGAAGGGGTATATATGTCATTTAGATAGAGTGAGGGATATAAAGGCAGAACCGCCAACTCTTCAATTAATTCCAGTAGTGAATGAATTAGTTGATGTGTTCCCAAAAGAACTCTCAGGCTTACCTCCTGAACGAGAAATAGATTTTGGTATTGACTTACTTCCCGGAACTCAACCTATTTCTATCCCTCCATACAGAATGGCCCCGACAGAATTGTGTGAATTAAAAGAATAGTTAAAAGACTTATTGGATAAGGGTTTCATAAGACCTAGTGTGTCCCCCTATGGTGCACCAGTGTTATTTGTACGCAAAAATGATGGCACCTTGAGAATGTGTATCGATTATCGACAATTGAATAAGGTGACAATTAAGAATAAATATCCCCTTCCCAAGATTGATGATTTGTTTGCTCAGTTACATGGTGCCAAATGCTTTTCAAAAATTAATTTGAGATCAGGTTATCACCAAGTGAGGGTGAAGGAGCAAGATATACCCAAGACAACTTTCAGAACACGCTATGGTCACTTTGAATTTCTTGTTATGTCATTTGGGCTAACGAATGCACTAGTTGTTTTTATAGATCTGATGAACAGGGTATTCAAGCCATTCTTGGATGTGTTCGTTATAGTATTCATAGATGATATTTTAGTATGTTCAAGATCAGAAGAGGGCCACGCAGATCACTTGCGACAGGTGTTACAAGTTCTTCGTGATCGACAATTCTATGCAAAGTTTTCTAAATGTAAATTTTGGCTAAAATCAGTAGCATTCTTGGGTCATATTGTGTCTGATGAGGGAATAAGGGTTGATTCACAAAAGATAGAAGCTATAAAAGATTATCCAAGACCAATAACACCCACGGAAGTTCGGAGCTTCCTAGGTTTGGCAGGTTATTACAGAAGGTTTGTTGAAGGTTTTTCTTCTATTTTTGCACCTCTAACAAAGTTTACACATAAGGCAACCAAGTTCCAATGGAATAATGCGTGTGAAAGGAGCTTGCAGGAGCTAAAAAATAAGCTAACTTCTGTACCTGTGCTAGTACTTCTGGAAGGCACCGAGGGGTATGTAGTGTATTGCGATGCTTCTGGAGTTGGCTTAGGGTGTGTAATGACACAACATGGTAGGATAATTGCTTATACATCTAGGCAACTAAGACCACATGAGAAAAAAAATACCCAACTCATGATCTTGAGCTAGCAGCGGTTGTATTTGCTCTGAAACTATGGCTCAACTATTTGTATGGGGTTCATGTTGACATATATGCTGATCATAAGAGCCTGCAATACATCTTTAAGCATAAAAACCTAAACTTAAGACGGCGGAAACGACTAGAGCTAATAAAGGATTTCGACGTTGATATATTATACTATCCAGGGAAGGCAAATGTGGTACCGATGCTCTGAGTCGTAAGGCAATCATGAATACTGGTGAGCAAGCTATGGTAAGTCAAGGAGTGATTAAGGATTTACGTCAGCTAGCCAATTTGGGAGTTCGCCTTCTTGAAACTCCAAAGGAAGGGGTTATTGTGCATAATGCTGCGGAGTCTTCACTGGTAATGGATGTGAAAGAAAGATAGTTTGAGAATCCTATTTTACGATATCTTAAGGAAAAGATGAGTCAAAGTACGATAAAGAGCTTCGACCTTGCAAAAAGTAGAGTACTTTACTGCCAGAATAGATTATGTGTGCCTAATATTAATGGATTAAGAAAGAGGATAATGGAAGAAGCCCATCATTCCCGATATTCCATCCATCCAGGATCAACTAAGATGTACCATGACCTGAAGGGAATGTTTTGGTGGGGAGGCATGAAAAAAGACCTTGTAGAATTTGTGGCTCAATGTCCAAATTGCTAATAGGTGAAAGTAGAACACCAAAAGCCAGGAGGTTATATGCAGTGTATAGAATTTCCAACATGGAAGTGGAATATGATCAATATGGATTTTCTTACAGGTTTGCCTCACTCATTCCAGAAGTTTGACTCCATTTGGGTCATAGTTGATAGACTCACAAAGTCAGCACACTTCTTGCTAGTCAGGAGTGATTATACAGCTAAAGAATATGCCAAGCTATACCTCAAAGAGATAGTCAGGCTACACGGAGTCCCAATCTCTATTATATCTGACCGAGGAGCTCAATTCACTACAAAGTTTTGGAAGTCCTTCCGAAGGAGTTTAGAGACACAAGTGAATTTGAGTACAACATTCCACCCTCAAACAGACGATCAAGCAGAATGCACCATTCAGACACTTGAAGATATGTTGCGAGCTTTTGCATTGGACTATAAAGGTAGTTGGGTGGACTATTTGCCACTTATTAAGTTTGCCTATAACAATAGCTACCACACGAGTATCAAGATGGCACCTTGCAAAGCTTTGTATGGGAGGAAATGTAGGTCACCAATTGGATGGTTTGATGTGGGCGAAACTACCTTACTTGGGCCATATCTAGTACAACAAGCCATGGAAATAGTTAAGGTAATACAGCAGCGGCTGGAAACAGCCCAAAGTCATCATAAATCATATGCGGATGCTAAGAGGAGAGGACTGGAATTATCAGTAGGGGATTGGGTATTTTTAAAGGTGTCTCCAATGAAAGGGGTTATCAGATTTGGTAATAAAGGAAAATTGAGCCCACGTTACATATGACCATATCAAATTATTAAGAGGTTCGAGCAGGTTGCATATAAACTAGAGATAACCCAAGAGCTTTCAATGGTTCATCCAGTTTTCATGTCTCAATGCTTCGAAAATGCATAGGTGACCTATCTCATATCACTCCTATTGAGTATGTACAGGTTATAGGAGATCTCACATATGAAGAGGTACCTATTGCTATTCTATATTATCAAGTTAAGAAGCTAAGGAATAAACAAATAGCTTCAGTAAAAGTACTTTGGAGAAATTAGCAAGCGGAAGCAATAACATGGGAGGCCGAGGACACGATAAAATTAAAATACCCTTACTTATTTGAAGTTAAAGAGGAAGTCCAACATGAAGAATTAGGACACTAATAGGTACGTGTGATTGAATACTTAACGTGTTGTCAAAAGTTTGTGTAAGTAAAGGTTTAAACTTGGTAAAGATATCCAATTGGGCTAACATTCGAGGAAGAATGTTCCTAGGGGGGCGGGGAGGATGTAACACCCCATATCTTACAATACTAGTGCAATGCAAATGAAACATGATATGTTTTGGTCAAATTAGTGCCTATTTTTAAAAGTACTCGAATCTCATGTTATAGGGGGATATGTGCGTCTAACGCTTAAGAGGGTCAAGTATATGCACCTTTTGTGTCAAATTGAGGAGATCGCGGCCTTAAATGAAGTAAGAGAATTGAGGTTCTTGTAGGACTTAAGAAGCTAGCAGGTAAGTCACCTACTTGCTTAGCTTAAATTGCTGGCTAAAAGGAGACGAGGCCCAATGTTGAATTTGTCCAAGTCCGATTATGAATAAAGTCTGTGTTAAGAGTGTAACTTTGGCCCATGTTTTAGCAGCACATAAGGACAATATTTTCAACCCAATAAGGATATTAAAAGAGCCCAAAGGTATCACAATTTCTTTGCTAATTTGGGCCAAAACTAACTAAGAGAAAGAGGAAAAAATGGACAGCCAAGGCCCAACCAATTTGAACCTAATTAGGCCCAACTGAAAGGGCCAAGCTGCTTCATCACCACCTTAATAATATAAGTCGTAAACCACTCAATAAATTCAGCCAAAATCCCCTTTAAAAGGGCTTACATACAGCACCTCTAAGTCATTCTTAGACTTGGAAAAATTTCAACTTTCACAACTTTCTCTCTACACTTTCTTAACCTAGCAAAGCAGCCACAAGGGAACTTCTAAGGTTCTTGGAGAAGATCTACACCTTGAAGGTAGTGGTAAGTAAGTTTACATACGTATTTAGTATGGTTTTATTATAAAAAATAAGAAGTATATACTAGTATATTTGTGCTGAAAAATTTGGACAGCATATGTTTAAAAAGTTGCTGCACACTTACCTTTTGTATTAGTGGCTTATATATGGTTTTTGGGTTGTATTATGAAGAGAAGTTGATGCTATTAACATGGTTTGAGTTATAGATATTACCCTAAGGTTGTTTCCCTGATTTTGGTTTCATTTAACAAATGAGTTTTATTGTGCTATCTTAAGTGTAATGTTGATTGGAATGTGTGGGCTGTTCGATGGAAAGCTATTGGATTATGTACTATATGACTTCTTGGGTGCTATTCTAAGACTGTTTTAGGACTGTTTGTATGTATCAATGTTGTTGGAACAGTTTGGTTAGAGTTGGAACAGGTTTGGAATTGTCGACGTCGAAATATAGTGAAGAGAGGTAATGTTATGCTGTCCATTTGTAGGTTGTGTAGAATTGTTATGTGTTGTGCTTTGTGGGCTGTTGTAAGACTATTATGACACTAAAACAGGCTTCACATGATGTGTACATACGAATGTGTATTGGAAAATATGATTAGGGGCGGAAAGGTTGAAAGAATATGCTCGGGTTTATAAATACCCGCTTGCTGCCCGTCTGTTGTTTTTATGTGATTGGGCTGCTAGGATATATCTACTGGCTGCTGATGCTAGTTTTATCACCTACTATATTGTAGATAAATATTTGGAGGAAAATAAAGGTTATCTGGAAGTAGTAACGAGGTCATACAACGAGGTATGTAAGGCTACTTGATTTCGTATTACTTGGCATGAAATCTAGATTCTTTCTTGGAACATAAAGGTACTTACCAATTCCGACACAACTATTAACTGGGTATCCATTCTTTGACATGTTCATATGCTTCCATACATAGTCACCTTCAGATCTGCATACATGCTTGGATACCAAGTTACATGGGTTCTTGTTACTAAATAAAGTTCACGAGTTGTTCCATTTCATACATATGTCATTTATTTATGTAACGCACTCTTTTCATTGTCATATTATCTTGTATTATTATCTACATGTCACATGCTACATATACATCCCTAAAGCTCCAATATTATGACCACCAAAAGAACCATCTCAAAGGTAAATGGAAGGTAAAGTATATTGTTTATTGATGGGTGGTAGTCCAAGGGGTGGAAGGATCACCTAGCCAGAGACTATCCTACCATGGGTGGTAGCCCGAGGGGTTAAGGATAAACCTAGACAGGGACGATCTCGATACAGTTTTACCACTGATCAGCTGGTTATTTGTATTACATGCTGTGTACAGACTATACAGTAAAGGTAAAGTAATATAAAGAACATAAAGTACATGATCCCAAAGTATAACCAAAGGTGGTCTCTAATCTTACACCAGTGCATGGTTTCATTTGAGTTGTTACTTCATGTACAGTATGTCCTGCCTGATATATTTAGTACATTATCCCATACTGATGTCCCTTATGGAGGACCTGCATTTCAGGTTGCAGGTACAGGTGCTAGTAGATCTCCCCAGTAGGAGTATAAGACATCCAATTGCTGTCACCAAGCTCCAGGTTGCTTTGGAGCTTTGTGTTTAGCGCTTATATTTTTGTGTTGTATAGATAGTCGAGGAGGGGCATGTCCCGACCCTTATCAGATACTTTTTCTTATCTAGAGGTTTTGTAGACTATGTAAATTAAAGTGTGGTAATGTCTCGTACTTTAAACACCATGCCCCCAACAGCCTAGCCATATGCATTTCCTATTTGCTTGTTATCACTGTTTATTTTCTTAAAGGCATGTCAAACATAGAAATTGCTCATAATATGTATAGAAAGCGTATTGATACAAGTTGGTTCTCCTAAGCCTTATCGGCAATGAGTGCCAGTTCGCCTTAACGGGACTTTGGGCGTGACAGATTTGATGAAGGATTTTGATATATATTGCTTGAGCGTGTCACAAAGTATTAATGGATGGTTTTATATTGAATTTTCTTGCATGATTTCATCCCTAAATTGCATGATTTTACACTAGCACTACATATCCGCCAAGTGTTTGATAAAATGTACGATTATGATTTCTTGAGGAATTGAAGGTCCAATGCATGTATTATGAGTTGAATTACTTTATGATTATGAAAGGAATGTATGTATATATATATATATATATATATATATATGATATTCTCCTATATTGTGTTGGAAATTAACCATGCACTACTCGGGTGGTTGTGAGCCCGGGTAACCATTTCGAGGGGTTTGCACTTTGATAACATGATTGAGGGATTGGTACCTCAATCACCATGGGTGGTAGGGTGAGATGATCCACCAACCAATCAAGGGGTTTGTACCTTGATAACCAGATTGAGGGGTTGGTAGCTCAATCACCATGGGTGGTAGGGTGAGACGATCCACCAACCAGTTGAGGGGTTTGTACCTCAATAAACTATGAACTCATTAATGATGGTCTCTTCTTGCATATGTATAATGTTCCATACAAGCATTATTTACTTCAAGCATATTCCATGCATGCATATTATTATATGCTACTCATCGCATATGCTTATGCATTTCGATTATGTTGCTTATCTCTTGTTGCATAACACCCTACATACTTAGTACATTCAAATGTACTAACGCATAATCTATGCCTATATGATGTCACCATGTAGGAATCGGAGGCCCACTTAAGCATCTTCCTCCACTTTGCTAGTACGATTTATCTTAAGCTAGTTGGTGAGTCCTCCATTCCGGGGACGTAGTCTATGATCTCATGCTATGTACTAAAACTATCTTTCTTTTATGTATGTATGGACTATAAGGGTGAGATCGGTTGGTTGTCTCAACCCCCGCTCCCATCTAAGTTTTAGAGTGTTGTTGGACATGTTATCTATTGAGCCTTGACTCTCTCTTGTTTTGATGTTTGTGTTATGAAAGTTTCCCTCTAGCCCCTTTGTCCTTATTTCTAATCAATAGTGTTGTTTAATTGCTTCCACGACCAATGATGTGTAATGATATGTTAAGAGGCGTGTTTAGGGTCCCTTCGGGTTCCCCATTCGCCGTGTCATATCTAGGCCCTAGGCTTGAGTCGTGACAAACTTGGTATCACAACACTAGGTTGTTAATGGTCCTCGGCATCCAACACACTACATCAATTAGAGTCCTATTCATGGTCGTTTTGTGCACCATAATTATGAGTAGGAGGCTATGAGACGTTTTAGGAAACGTTTCCCTTCTTCATATTCTATGTCATGCTATAGAGTTAAAGTAAGGTTTTCCCCCCTCTTACGATTGTTCTTTGCTTTGCTAGATCATGCCTAACACAAGAGTAAAGAGAGTTCGCACTCCTATGAAACAACCGGCTCATTGTAAGCTTCGGGATGCTCTCACCTTGCTTGCCCAAGCTATGACCAATCAAGTCAATCAAAGGGCCCAAGCCCCTCATTCTTTTACCATAGGATCATAGGTGAGAGACTTCATGAGGATGAACCCACCGAAATTCTATGAGTCTAAGATAGATGAGGATCCTCGAGAGTTCATTGATGAGGTCTATAAGGTCATGGCTATCAGAGGTATTAGATCGAAAAAGAAACCGAAGTTAGGGGCCTACCAACTTAAAGGAGTAGCATAAATATGGTTTAATCAATGGAAGGAGGAGAGCGGGATCAATAATGTGGTGCTTTGGGAGGAGTTTAAAGCGGCATTTCTTAATCGGTTCTTCCCTCTTGAGCTTAGGGAGGCCAAGATGGTGGAGTTCATGAATTTGAAACAAGGGTCTTTGTGTGTGAGGGAGTATGTCCTCAAGTTCAATCAACTCTTTAAATATGCTCCCCACTTGGTTGCCGACCCAAGGTCTAGAATGAACAAGTTCGTGATGGGTGTATCCGATTTGGTGAGTGAGGAATGTTGGTCTGCTATGTTGATTAGTGAAATAGATGTCACAGCCCAACCTAGGGTCGTGATCAGTGCCCGATAGGGACACCTTGACACATACTAACCTGAAATTCCCAA